>LRSR01008680.1:0-18319 GCA_001579985.1 Hypsibius dujardini
GACTATATAAGTGTGTGTTCTACAGTAATCTGGAATAGTTTCTTCCTTTCACCTCTTATCTCCTCTACCAGTAAAGTCTTACCGCGATCCTTCTCCTATATTATTCAGTCTAATAGCTTGCATGTTCAGGTTCTTCCGTCCTAGTAGGGACGGAGGCCTAACAGCCGCTTGCCTGAAAAAGCGAGAAGTAACACTAACACAAGTGGAATCTGCCGCTAAGGGTTTTGTTCTTTATTCCACAAGATAATTTAAATTACGCACAGTCGGACGTTGTATGTTAAATTGAACTAGATTGTTAAACTAATTTAATTTCGAAATTCGGATTTAAACAAACAACAGCTACAGATCTGTTAACACTACCCGAGTAAATGGTTATGTTCGGTATACCAACAGGAAGTTGGATAGGTAACAAGTTTATTAGACTGAAAGTATAGAGATGTAGAGATGAGAACTGGAAGAAAGGAAAGAAGAAATACCACTGCTGCTAAAACTAATAAAGCATATGATTATATAGTAAAGTGTTAACTATAGAACTGATAGTAAACAGCACATACCTCACAATTACATACAAGTAATTCTGATGTAACAGCAGGATAGAGTTAATAGGGTAGAAAGACTCACTAAGCAAAGTACTAGCGAATAAAAGAGCTATAATGATTGGATATGGGGACTTGTTGGGCGTGGTCCAACAGTTAATTTACTTTTTTATGTTAAAGGCTGAATTGTAATTCAATGTAAATTCCAAATGCTGATAATCGCAACTACAGCAATGTTTATTTTGACAAATATTAAAGTATCCGACATCGAGTCCGTTATCCCAATTTGAATTTAATTTAATATTTTAAACTTTATATTTAGTGGACAATCTGTCTTGAGGGTTAACGCCCAACCACAAAAATGGACGTTTACATTGATGGTTCGGATGAGGGGCAGAGTGCATGGTTGCCCAGCCAGCTCATCACTCGCACGGGTAATACCCAATATTTAGGGTTTAAATTTTTTTGGGATTAAGGAAACGTAAGGAATTCTTACAAAATTAATCATCATTTTATCACGTTATAGGGCAACGGTCAGCATCGAAGAAATGAAAATGGTACTGCACAAAAAAGGGGGAGCAGGGGCTTGTAACCTAAATCGGAGCTATAGTTGATGCGATGCGATAAAAATCCTTCGCGCTCAAAACGGTAGACCGTATAGGACATTTTTCCTGACGATTCTCCTTGAGCGTTCTCAGTCAAAATTTTGGCTTGAAATGAGACGTCTCAAGTTGAATCCATTTCAACTTCGTGCGATGTGGTGGGACACCAGCACTCGGGAGAAATGAAAGAGATCACTGGTAATTGCTGATTGCTAATTGATTTCATCTTCCTTCGAAGTAGTCTCATCCAAACTGAATACACATTTCACATCGTGAAAACCAAGCTCAAAAGACGGGCGGAAATTCATCCTTAGAGAGCTCCTGGAAGCGGCAGTGCACGGCTGTATCAAGTTCGCTTTCCGTGTCAAACAGCTTTCCACGCAAAGATTCTTTCAGTTTAGGAAATAAATAAATAAGGTAAGGTTTAGGAGAGGTCGGAGGAGTACGAGGGGTGCAAAAAATTTGAGTCCTGCTTGCTGCAGAAAATCGGTGGTCAAGCTGCAGGTATAGCTGCTGGCGTTAACGTGGTGCAGTTCAAGGCCACAAAGTCCGATCTTTCTCCGTTTTTTTCCTCAGTTTCCGCACGAGCTTCTTCAAGCAGGTTTCCAGGTAGTAGACAGCAAAGATGGTCCTCTTGTCTGGCGTAAAAACGAACTTCGACATGGAGATCACTCCAGAAAAATTAAAGAAAACAATGAACATAGTTCTTCGCACGCTTTGAGAACCTCGCACTTTTAATGGCCTTGGGTCATAGTTCCATCGATTAACGTTTGTAAGCGAATCATTATAATACCCCCACATCTCATCAATTGTTACAATCTCTTTCAACCGTCGTTTGTCTTCTCCGCCAAAGTCGTTGATTAAATTTTGGCAGAAAACTAACCGGTCTTGCTTCTAGTCCGCCCGTGAGCGTAAGAGGGATCATCAAAAGCAGATGTTTTTCAGGCCCGAGTCCTTCTTCAAAACGGCTGTACACTATGACGAACCGATGTCCACGGCGTGGCGTATCTGGACGTATGAAGCCTGGGGATGAACTACGACGAAATCGTGGACGGCGATAAGTTTTTCAGGAGTTACAGTTGTCGGGCGTCTTCCATTGCGAGGTAAATCCTTCAATGCGCTCCTCCTATCACGCAAATCCGAAAACCACCGCTGAATGGTGCGCTTAGATGGAATGGATTCTCCTTCGAAAGTTTTCTGCAGGCAGACAAGACATTGGCTAGGTTTGAGGCCATTTTTAAAGTCATGGAAAAGAGATGCTCATAGAGCAGGAGTGCATTTAACCATGGTGAGGCTCGTGAATGAAGTGAGCTGCTGACAGTAGCCCGTGCCCGCTCGCCTATCTCGCTCCTCTCGTGCCACTCGCTGCCCTTATTTTTTATCTAGGCCGTCTGTCTCTCCTCTGTCCTTCTGTTTGAGCAGAATTTCAAAACCTGCTCTACGCTCATTTTAAAAAGGGGGTGACATTACTTTCAGTTTGCCCCTCGTACGAAATTTTAAAGTTACGAAATCACTGGAATATTCCGTTTTGCTTGATCTTCACTGTAAAAATGGCGATTTATCGAAATGCATTAAATATAATTATTTTAATGCTGCCCCATCTCAAATTTAATTTGGAATCCACTGGCATCATCCAAATATTTTTCGGATTTCAGGGGGCGGAGCTACATGCCATCTTTGAAAAGCTTCACTGGAATTTTTAGTCCTTTTTGAAAACTGTCCACAGCTCTGCCCATTTAAGTCCGAAAAATATTTGGTTGGCGCCCATCGATTTCAAATGAAATTGGGGATAGAACAGTGTCAAAATAATTAAATTTTGTGCATTTCGAAGAATCGCCCTTTTTACAGGGAATATCAAGCGAAACGGATTATTTCATAGTTTTTGTAACTTTAAAAATCATCATTAATATTGAACTAATTTAGAAAAACAAATTGGAGACGTTTCGAAATCCGTCTTTGAAAATCGCCCCAAATTAGTTAGAACCGAATACCGGTAGTTTGTTGTGCCTCTGGTAAGGCGCCATTCACATATTACGTAATCAAAGGAGGTAGGTGGGTGGCCTGGACTCTTGATTACTCACCAGTAAAAAAGGCCCCGCCCTCCAGTATAATTTTGATTATCTGGGTAAGTGGGTGGTCGAAAAAGGCTAATTTTTGATTACGGAATATGTACATGGCACCTAAAATGTAGAACCCTTTGTCATATCAGCCTTTGGACGTACAGATTAACACATCCACATTAACACGTATACATTTTACTCTAGTCATAATAATCGAAGCTAGTAATTGTTGGAATAATTCGTCAAAATTTGCACTTTCGCTGATTAACGAGTAAGACAAAGTGGTTCTGTTGGATTATGGATTTTATCACACTTATGTCATATACAGATTACATTTCATCTCATGTCACATGAATATTTCATTACACAAGAGTTCCTTCGTGGGCAGAGTGTGAAACCCGCAATTAGCCATTATCATGCTGTTAACACGCCTCAGAGAAAGTCTGTGCGGACATGCTGACCTTTACAATTTCGAGTTTTCTGCGGGGAAGGGGATTCTGCCATTCACCCCTAATTCCCCGCGCCGACAGCTTCTCGATGACCACTTGATGAGGCCACCTTGAAATGACGGAGCTCTGCCATGGATTATTTTACGCGGCGCGAAATTCGGTGATTCGATGCAAAATTGGAAGAGTATTTTTCAACCGTCGTTCATCCTCTCCGCCAAAGCCGTTGATTAAATTTTGGCAGAAAACTAAATGGGCTTGTTTCTGGTCCGCCGTGAGCGGAGCGCCTTTCCAGAGACTGGTAAGTATAACTAAGAATTTTGGATTTGTTTGTATGGTGTGTCAATGAATTTCATACAAAGTCAGTAGTCATGTGCACCATATTAATTTAAGAAGCACAGCAATCTGTCAAATTGGACATTTAACACGTCTCATTTAAAAGTAAAATACTTCAAAAAGGGGAGGTTTTTTTTAAATCTTCAGGAGGTATTGGCAGTCGGAGAGGGCGAAAGGCGACAGCATCATGAAACTAATGGCGCCACCTTCAGTGGTGAAAGGCGAAGAACGAGGGGAACCACAGTTCGGCATATAGTGAGCGTTGTTCGCTAATGCTCATGGATAAGAACAGCAAGCCACTACACCTTTGGCCAGAAAAATTGGGACGCTCGATTTGTCAATTTGTTACCACAAGACTGCAAGCTATACAAAAATTGCTTTGATTTGAGGCGGAAATAGTTGACCACAAGATCCCAGTGCAATCTGCATAACTGTATGCTCGCAATCTCAAGGGACAGCTAAGCCTCGCCTCCTCGGTATGGCTCTGCATTCGGTTGAGCGTTCAATCTGATTCGCTGTTCTCCGATTGGCTGAATACGTACTGCTAAGCCTCGCCTCCTCGGTATGGCTCTGCATTCGATTGAACGTTTAATCTGATTCGCTGTTCCCCGATTGGCTGATTGCATACAGTTAAGATTTTTGTGACTAAAGGTGTATGACCTCAGCGTGAAGCATGAGAGTCGCACCGCGAGGCGGCATCCGAGGCATCCGCGAGGCGCGGAGCGGCACCGCTCCGCTTAAATTATTAATAATAATTATCTTGCTTATTTGGATGCGGATATCGTTTATTGCTGCTTAATCAGAATTCTTTATCATTCAACGCTGTGACAAATCTATATTCTTGTGTTTTCTAGAGTAATTAGAAAAAAAATTAATTAATTTAAGACGGCCGTCTCGTGCCGTGCCGTGCCGCGCCGGGCGGTGCTGCGGCGTGCCGCGTAAAATTTAGTTCTGTGAACGCCGCCTAATTCCGCGCCGCATAAAATATGGAATTATTTTTCCCTCTGCCGCGCCTTAAAAGTCACGCGGTCTCATGCTTTGTCTCAGCGCACTTTAATCACAAATTTTCACTTTGCATTATTGCCGAAAATTAATTCCAAATTTCATCAGAATAATTTTTGGTTCTCCATAGAGAAAAATTTGCTCCCTTTTTATTTATTGCTTTTAATTTTGGGGAACACATCCCGCGGTAAACTGTAGCACCTTCCTTCGAGGCCTTCCTGCGAGGTCATCCATCTTTACAGGGCACCCGTAAGCTTAGGCTAGCTGTTGACCGCCGAACGAAATCCCGACGTTTCTACAATGCTGAGAGATGTAGAGGAACTGCAAGTTGTTGGAGAAGTCCCAATGGTAAGTGACTTTTATTATCCAGACATCCATTTATGTTGAAGGAAATATAATATAATAATACCAAGTTCACTTTAAAAGCATGAATATGAATCTAATGATTGATTCGTATGCTAAAAGTAAAATTTAAATAGTCGATCGAATGAGTAGGAAGCTTGTTTTATGCCCTTACCCAAAAGCTCCACGTACAATCCAAACAACCACCCTCAAAGTAACCTCATTTGAGAACATATTCAACGGTCGAATTCAGAACCGTTCCAAAATAATTTATTTTAGACCTAATTTAGTAATGAATATAAAACTTTATTTCGCCGGTGAAGCTACTGTAAATGAACTTTTTTGGTAAAATTTCAAAGTTGGCAAATGTCTCAACAGACTTGCTGCTGTGTACCGTCAATTGATTGTTGATTGGCGTATTTTTTGTCATAGTGGTCTGACTGGTCATTGATTGCTTAATTACGTTTTTCAGCATCGTCATCCAGTTGATTGTTGATTGACACTATATCTGCACTTTGGTTTGCTTTAGTTTTAATTAAACAATTTATTTATTTAATCAACCGAGAGAGTGCGTGTGTCCTTACATCATTCGATGACTTTGGATATTCTTCAAGGCAATCACACACTGATAAAGCAGAAAGGCACAGACGGAGAGACACCCGAACAGACATGCTCAATCAACAGTCACTCAAACTGCAACAAAAAGATAGTCAATCAACAATCAACCAAATGAATAGCACGTGGTTTTCAATCAAGCAATCAATCGACGGTAATTGCCTCAATAGACTTGCAGCTCTGTGCCGTGAATCGATTGCTTGGTTGAAAGTCATGTGCTGTTCATTTGGTTGATTGTTGATTGACTAACTTTTTGTTGAATATGTTCCAAAGTCAGTACAGTACACTCAGTACAGTACACGAGTACAGTGCAGGAGTCCAGTACACTCAGTGCAGTCCATGTTTTAGATCGTGCCACGGTGCGACATTAAGTCATGCTGCGTGTTTCGACATAGCTTGATTGATTGAACGATTTGGAATTTTGTTGATTGATTGATTGTTGTCTTCCAAGACAGAGACAGCCTTGGCTGTCTCTAACCAAGGTCAACAACAACTTTTAATCAGTTCTATGTTTTCTGCGATACGGCAGACGCTTTTAGCGGATATGCCTCTCTCTTTTTGCCGTGCAGTTGTGGATTCCTCTCTTGAGTATGTAATTGAAAACTGCAAAAACTGCGATTGCATCAGCATTTGAACAGTGTCTTATTTACAAATGACATTTCTCTCCCGAGGTCCTCCCAAGTAGTCCAGAAAACTTATGAATGTATTGAACTCCATGGTTTTCTTGGTGCAAATTCAGATGCATCGAGAATCAGTTGAGCTATTTAATTTAAATGTATTTATTTTTAAGTTGACTACCGGTAGTTCTAGTTTCTGCTGTCCCTGATTAAACAGGGCAGCTCTGTCTGGTCTCGCACTCACAAGTCAGTTTACACTCATGTGTTTCTTCAGGGTGCAGCTGACGTGAACATCATCCTCGCCGGAGAGGATCCCGTCATCATCCTCGCCGGAGAGGATCCCGTCATCATCCTCGCCGGAGAGGATCCCGTCATCATCCTCGCCGGAGAGAATCCCGTCATCATCCTCGCCGGGGAGGATCCCGTCATCATCCTCGCCGGAGAGGATCCCGTCATCATCCTCGCCGGAGAGGATCCCATCGTCATCCTCGCCGGAGAGGGACCAAATAACGAGGTCGAACAGGAGCTGGGACAACCGCTCGCCCAGGCGGCCTGCATCGATGAAGACACCTATCGTCAAAACACGCTGAACGATCTGTTCTGGCCCGGTGCGAAGGATCCCGCGAGGGCCTCGTCAGGTACTAACCCTCTCGGACAACGTCCTGAGTTTGTGGCGAACGATGATGTTGATATCATCTTCACCGGAGAGGATCCTGTCATCATCCTCGCCGGAGAGGGACCAAATAACGAGGTCGGACAGGAGCTGGGACAACCGCTCGCCCAGCCGGCCTGCATTGATGAAGGTAACTTCCGTCAAACCGTGCTGAGCGATCTGTACGGGCCCAATGCGAAGGACCCCGCGACGGCGTCGTCGAGTACTAACCCTCTCGGACCCGTTTAAAACATTCGTTTGCTCACTTACCCTGCAGGGTTAACGGGATTGTTGTTTGCCTTTCCTTTTCATCATCCTTTCCTTGTTTCAGTTTTACCAGTGCCTGCGGATTTTGTGGAGATGGGCAGAACAGGTTTCGCCTGGCCTCACACTTCTGATTTGCGCGCTCCAGATCGCGGAATACTGACCGGAATGGCGTCCCATTATGGATGACAAAACTAGACTAACAAGGGAATATTTACCTGTGTCAGTCTGAAATCGGACCCAACTTTTTTTTATGGATACATACTATCAAATCATGATTTTAGAAAATATGACATGGTCCCCCACAATTCCGTTTGAGATGGAGAAAATCGGAGAAGATTCCTATTGCGACAGCTACTTTAATGCTTTCGCAATAACGTTGATTGATTGAATTACGAACAATATTTTGTTCGTTTACCCATTTTAACGGTTCAGGCATACAAAAGTCGATGCGCAAATCATTTGACAAACGAGTCGGGGCCACAGAAATAGTAACCGGCATCTTCGAATCTGTTCCAGTAACAGTTGAAGTAGAGAATATTGATACACCAGCCGCAACGGATAAAAAACAGCGGTATACCACAACGACAAGGTTTTGCAAAATCTCGAACAACCAGTCTGTCAAAATCATTAGACAATCAACCGAATAATTAAATTCCTGTTCGCGATTTGGTGGAGTGGAGAAGATTGCTGATGAAACATTTCGTTAATGAACACTACTGTAGCGACGCGATTCTAATGCGCAACTCAAACTGCGTTTTCTGTACATATGGCCTCAGGTGTGGCCTACCCAGGCCTATCCAGGCCTACCCAGGCCTACCCAGGCCTATCCAGGCCTACCCAGGTCTACCCAGGTCTACCCAGGCCTACCCAGGTAATGCGCCTCAGTCTTCAATCAAGCAACTTACCAACTGCCCATATGCTCAGTGATCTTCACAAATTTTCAGTCAAGATATCAATCAACCACAAAAACCGGCTCTTACGTTAGCCACCGGCGGAGGGTAGGCTCTCCAATTTTCTCCGCTCTGGCAAATTATAGCTGATTGTGAAACAATCAATGAGGCAAAGACCAGCGCTTCGAAATTGTACTTCTTCGGTTTTCGGTAAAAAAAAAATTCGAGCAGTTTAAACAGAAGTGATAGATTTTTAACGGTGAATACTTGGAATAAAATATTTAGAACAATTCAGACGGAGTGGTGAGCAAACAGCCCGGGGGCGTGGCTACAGCTGCGCCTTAGCGTCGCTACAGTATTGTACTGTATTCAATCAATCAACGTTATTGCGAAAGCATTAAAGTAGCTGTCGCAATAGGAATCTTCTCCGATTTTGTCCATCTCAAACGGAATTGTGGAGGACCAGTCATATTTTCTAAAATCATGGTTTGATAGTATGTATCCATAAAAAAAAGTTGGGCCCGATCTCCGACTGACACTGGTAAATATTCCCTTGTAAGCTAAAAAACTAAACGTAACTTCTAGTAATTTTAATGATTTAACTGCTAGAAAACTATACCAAAACTTTCAGACTTGAAAAATTAGTCCGTTGAGACTAATTTCGGCTTTGGCCATCCCTCATCCCTAGATCCGCGGCTGGCGGACAAAAACTCAGACAGCAGACCTCGCAAGGCGTCTTCCCTTGATTCCTTTATCAGTACTCAATTAAAACCAGGCAAATGTCGTACGAATGTATCTGTGCAAAAACAAATTTCCCGACACATCCCGCATCCCCTTCCCAGTGTCAGAAGCGAGCGTCAAGACAACATATCAGTTAGCAAATAAAAAAACAACAAATTTCCTCCGAGAGATTTTTCATCCAAAATCAAATAAAAAACAAACAAAAACCATTCCGTCAAATCAGGCAGCGACCCTCAGCGGGAGCGAGGAACCCTCCGCACGAACGAGGAACCCTCAGCGGGAGCGAGGAACCCTCAGCGGGAGCGAGAAACCCTCCGCACGAGAGAACCCTCCGCGGGAGCGAGGAACCCTCTGCACGCGCGAGGAACCCTCAGCGGGAGCGAGAAACCCTCCGCGGGAGCGAGAGACAACAACTAACACAAGTCGTGACAACAGGAAAACAAAAACCATCATCACCATCCGCAGCACTTGGGAAAGAGAAGTGTCACGTCGCGTCCTCTTCACTCTCGTCCTTATCCGCGGCCTCGGCGACCTCGGCCGCCGCTTCCCTCGCTTCCCGTTCACTCCTCCGACTACTTCTCTCCCGTTCTCGTTCCAGCTCCCGCAGTTCCCGTTCCTTCTCCCGCAGTTCTCGTTCCTTCTCCTTGGCTGCGTTCCGTCGACTCGACGACCCGGACTGCGGAGGAGGAGCCGGAGGAGGAGCTCCACGAGACGAAGACTTCTCCACGTTCCGCGACGACGAAGACTCTCGCCCGCTGGACGCCGAAAACGGCGACTCATTCGTCGTCCGTCGGGATGAGGAACTTTTCTGTTCACGGTCGCGATCACGCTCCTTGTCGCGCGTGTCGCCGCGGTCGCGAACCGCTGACTTCTTCGATGAGGATGACGTTGACGGAGGCGGCTGTTCCGGTTCTTCCGAGGGTATCCCGCCGGGGAACCCATTCATCAGACCGAAGGGGAAGCCACCCGGGAGGCCGCCGAATCCCTGACTGAACAGCGGATGGAGTCCGCTGAACATGCCGGCTTGCGGGAAGATAAAGGGCAGTTGGGACTGCATCATCGATTCCATCGCTTGTTGCTGCTGTTCGTTCTGTTGCTTCTCCAGCTTGTCGGCCTGGCTCTTCTTGCGGGACGAACTGGAGGATGAAGCACCATCCTTTTTGCTATCGTGGGAGAGGGGAAAAGCGTTAGAGATACTTTCAGACGACAGCTATCTGCCTGTCTGTCTGTCTGCCTGCGTGCGTGTCTGTCTGACTGTCTGTCTCTGTCTGTCTGTCTGTCTGTCTGTCTGTCTGTCTGTCTGCCTGCGTGCCTGCGTGCCTGCCTGTCTGCGTGTCTACCTGTCTGTCTGTCTGTCTGTCTCTGTCTGTCTGTCAACGTTACCTGCTGGAGGATGACTCGCCCTTCTTCATGGTCGGCGAGTCGCTCTTCCCCGACGCCGCCTCGTCCTCCACCTGCATGCCCGGCATCATACCCATCCCGGGGAAACCAGGAATACCCGCAAAGCCGGCCAGTCCGGGAAAGGGGAACATGGGCCGACCGGGGAAGCCCATGGGGAAGGCCGACGCGAACGGTGACGCGCCAAACATATTCGGTGGAGATTCCTCTTTTCTGCTGCGTTTGGAGGAGGATGGTCCGCCGTCGTTCTTTCCGGAACTTCCAGCGCCGCCTTGCTCTTTCAGGTTATCCGTCCAAGATGGGTCGATATCGTAGTTCTTGTTAGCTTCCAGGAATTCAGCGAGATTTTTAAGCTGTGGAGCCTTCCGACCAGTCAATTTCTTGCCGTTCTTCCGGTTGATAACAGCCACGTGCTCTTCGCCGGAGAGGTGGGCGGCAGGATGTTGGGATCCGGAAGCGGCCTCTAAGTCTCGCTTCGAGGGCATTCCGCCCGCCTGCATAGCCTAGAAAGTAGACAAACAACAATTGACCATACCTGCTTAATTATCTGTTTGTCTGTTTGTCTGTTTGTTTGTATGTTTGTTTGTTTGTTTGTTTGTTTGTTTGTTTGTTTGTCTGTCTGTCTGTCTGTCTGTCTGGCTGTTGGTTTGTCTGCCTGTCTGCCTGTCTGCCTGCCTGCCTGCCTGCCTGCCTGCCTGCCTGCCTGACAGTCTGTCTATCTGCCTGCCTGACTTCCTACCTCAGGGAAACCAAGTCCACCAAATCCAGACAGACCAGACAAGCTGGTAGTATCCACGAAGTAATACGGATGGTCCTTCAGCCACTGCGCCAGATCTTTCTGTTTCGGCGCCTTGTCTCCGTGCAGGATACTTCCATCACGCATGTTGATCAACGGAATCCTCGTGTCAGGGTCGAACAGATCCTGCTCCGTCTGCTCCTGCTTTCGCTTCTTCAGCAGCGTGTCCACCTAATCAATCAATCAGTCAAGTTAACAACAAAAACTATCAAACCCCGCAGACAAAACAGAAGCCACCTTCTGATTCAGCTTCGAGCCCTTTTCCGGCGTCTTCAAGTTGATTGCCGAGTCCTTCCTCATACTGGAGCTCGAACTGGCGGGACTGGCCGAAGTCGGCGGCGCCTGATGGTGCTCCTTCTTGTTCCTCCCCGGGCCGGTCAAGTCCAGCACACCTTCCACCTCCGCACCGGTCTGCTTGTTCTCCTCCCGTTGGGAATGTGCCGGAGGCGGTCGATGAGTCCCTCGCGGTGGCGGCTGCGGCACCGGCGGACTGGCCAAACGATTTCTCCCGCCACCGGACGAGGCAGAAGCCTGTGCTTGTTGTGTACGACGGCCTTTATTAGCATTGGCCGCAGAAATCAAGGCTTGCTGTTGCTGCATGGCTTGGAGCGCCTGATGCGCCTGATGGTACTGCGCCATCCGTTCCGCTTCAATTTCCACTCGAGGACGGCGACCGCGACGGCGTTTCGGCTCCACGCCGTTTATCCCGGGAATGTGGCCGGCCGCGGCGAGCATCGCGAAATCAGGATTCTCCATGAAGCTCTCAGCCGAGGCAAACTGGAAGGAAGAAAACGACACAATCACTCAGAGGCGAAGACAGGAACAAAAAAAGGAACAGGAAACGACAAAGCATAAGTGCGTGCCTGCTGTCTGTCTGTCTGTCTGTCTGTCTGTCTGTCTGTCTGTCTGTCTGTCTGTCTGCCTGCCTGCCTGCCTGCCTGCCTGCCTGCCTGCCTGCCTGTCTGTCTATCTGTCTGCCTGTCTGTCTGCCAGTAGAGGGAACTTACAGTGGGTTTTGCCTGTCTCTCCACCTTCGAAGTAGTCGGAGCGGGCGGGGGCGGGGGCTGTTGTTGCTGCGGCACAGCCCCGGTCTCGTCTGCAACCGCACCCGCCATCGTTGCCTGATGCCGCTTACTCGGCCATCGGTTTTGCTCGATACAGTAGCAGATATGCTCCAACCGCGCCTGGATGACTCGATCGGACGGCCAGCCCTTGGCGTACATACCCTTCGCGAGGAGTTGCGCCACGGTCAGCTCCATGGGATTTTCGGTGGGATGCGGAGAGGAAGAGGACACTGACGGCGGCGGCGCTGAAGTCGTTGGAATCGGCGCTGTTGTTTCCACCGCCACCGGAACCGGTTTCTCCTCCTCTTTCGCTGGTTCTGATGCCTTCGGCGAAGACGCCTTAACTTCTACCTCTTTCGCGGAAGGTTCAGACGGCTCGATGGTCTCTTCTTTCTCCGGGACGTCTTCGACCTTTTTCGAGTCTTCCCCACCGTCAACATCCATCTTCTCCGGGCTTGCGGGCTTCTCGCCGTTTTCCTCCTTCTTCTCACCCTCCGCAGGTTCCTCCGCCAACTTCTCCTGGTCCACCGGCTTCTCCTCGGACGTTTCAGCCGGCTTCTCCTCGACAGTGCTGCCCTCTACATCTGGATCTTTCTCTTCCTCCTTCTCCTGCACTTCCCCGTCTCCTTCCGCGGAAGCCTTGAGCTTCTCCAGCTTCTCCTCCAGCTCAGTCTTCGGCTTGGCTTCCTCCAGGACTTCCGGGACATCATCGCTGTCCTTCTCATCCGCCCGGTCGGTGGAAACCGCCTCGGCGTCGCCGTTCGGCTTGTTCAGCTCCGCTTTGCCCGACTTGGCGGGGGAGGAGTCCTTGTCTTTCACTTCGCGCTTCAAGATGGACTCCATTTTGGAGGAGGTCGGTGCGGGTCGCTTGGGCGCGTTCGCGGCTGCCTCCGCTGTGATGGCCGCCTTGATGCAGTCGGCGAAGGAGTAGTCCGTGTCGATGGCGATATTGCAAGCGGTGTCAGACAGCCCGTGTCTAAAGAGCGAAGAGGAAAACGTGAATCACAACAGAAAATTCAAAAACTGAAAGAATGATCAATCAATCAATCATTCAACTAATCAATCCATCAATCAGTCGACTGATCAATCAAACAGTTGACTGATCAATCAATCAATAGATCGACTATTCAATCAATCAGTTGAACAATCTACCACTCAGATTGTCTGTTCAGGAGAACAACAATCAATAAAAATTGACAATCAATCAATCGATCTGACATGCAAGAGACAGATGGTGGATGAAAAAAGTGATAGAAACGATTTCACATACTTGGCGGCGCCCTCCAGGAGTTCTTTATCATGCTGGCCGACAATCCACCAGTTCGGCAGTTCCGTCGACGGCTGACACAGTTTCAGACGATCTTCCAGTCGCGAATGTCGCATGGCAGTCACACGGATTCGGTAGAGCAGTTCGATGCGTTGAAAGCAGCGATTGGCTTTGTCGTCGGGAAGTGTCTCAATTTGCGCCGCGGCACCCTCTGCGAAGACAATTCATTAATGTATTTGAAAATACGTCTGTGTGTCTGTCTGTCTGTCTGTGTGTCTGCCTGCCTGGCTTTCATTCAGTCTGTCCATCCATCTGGCTGTCTTTTCATTTGCCTGTCTGTCTTAATTGTTCAGTCCCTCTTCCGACATCTTCGAGTACATCTTCGAGTACATCTTCGAGTACATCTTCGAGTACATCTACCCATCTCCACTATATCCATACCTTCCTCGCGAGACAGTTTCTTCCCGCAGACCTTTCTCAGCATGGCCAGGAAGCACTTGTAGTACTCCGTCAGCGTCTTATCCAGCTTCTTCTCCAGCTTCGAGACCTCCCGGAACTTATCCCACTCATACACGTCCTTCGTGTCCCCATACTCCACGCCGAACGTGGCGACCGTTCGGTAGAATTCTGCCTCCTCCCGTTTGGACCACTTCTTCTGCTGCTGCTCAAGCCGCTTGGCCTCCTTCTCCTTCTCCAGTTGGATCTGTCGTTCGATCCGCTGCTGGCGCTTAATCTCCAGCTGCTCCGCCCGAAGACGTCGCTTCTCGAACGAGACAATGAGGCGTCGTACCCGCGTGTTGAGATCGGAATCGGACGGGAAGTTGACTTGCCCCTCGGAGAGGGCGGGCGGAGCGGGAACCGCCTTGCGGGCTCCCGGTTTCCTACCACGACCCTTCTTCACCGGGGTGGTCGTCGTCGCGGTCGTCGTTACGGGGACCTCCGCTTCGGAATTCTCCTCCGGTTCTTTCGTCTTCTTCGCCGGCTTTGTCTTGGCGCCGTCTCCCCCATCGGTTTCTGCATCGGTACTTTCAGCTTCCGGAGCGCTAAAAAAAGGAAAAAATCGCTCACATAACCCATCAATCAATCAATCAACCGACCAATCATTTAATCAACCGACCAATCAATCAATCAATCGACCGATTGACCGATCAATCAACCGACCGATCAATCTATCGACCGACCAATCTATCAATCGACCGATCGATCAATCAATCAATCAATCAATCAACCAGGGAACTTTGCTGATCAGTTATCTGTTCTTTAAACTCATCCTGCGTCCCCGGCGATTAGACAATCCCAGAGGGCAGTCGGCATTAGCATGGCGATATCATCACGGCAGCGTAGGTGTGACTGAGTAACAAAAAGGAGTGAAATGTGCTCACGGTGACCTACTCTTCGGTATCCGCAGTGTCGGCATCAGACGCGGGCTCCTTCGGCTCCTCCTTTTCTGCATCCGGAACGAGAACCGGTTCCCCGGCCCCGCATTTCGTTAAGAAGCACAGGTTGGGATCTTTTCGTACGAGGTTGTAGCGCTCATAACCTGTAAGGCGTAACATTGTAATGACCAATCAATCAATCAACCAATCAACCTAACAATTAACCGATCAAGCAATCAATCAACCAATCAATCAACCGATCGATCAATCAATCAACTGACCGACCAACCAATAAATCGACCAATCAATCAACCTAACAAGCAATCGACCGACCAATCAATCAATCAATGCATACACTCGCATGAATTCCCGTAATCATACCGTGTTTGTAGACGCCAATTAGCAAGCACTTATCAGCGTCGTTGTCCCACCAATCGAGTGGTCCGTCATTCTCAACCGGCACGTCTAGGGGAATCTCTTGATATGGTAGGTCTTTCATGATTTGCTCGCCCAAATCTTGAATCACCTCCTCCTTCATGTTCTCCAGCAGTTTTAGTCGCAGCACCAGCCGACTGCAGCGATAGAAGATCAAATTAAGACCAGTACATTAGTCCTTGCCAACCGACCTTGTTCCAACTTAATACAGGTACGTACTTGATGGAATGCTTCTTCATGTGTTTGAGGAAGCTGACGTCCAGATGCTTCTCCGGATCATAGCGCTCGTCGTTCTCCCAATCCGGGAGCTCCCCGCTTTCCGGCTCGGCAATGGGCTCCGGTGAGTCCGGTTTCCGCGATGAGGTCCGCTTTGATTTCGAGGGTTTCGGTTTGCTGGTCGACGGCTCCGTGTCTTCCCCGGCAGCTACGGCAGCTATAGAGACCAGAGCAACAAAGTCAACAGACAGACAGACAAGGATAGAGGCAGGCATGCAAGAAAACAGACGGACAGACAGACAAACAGACAGACAGACAGAAAAGCAGACAGACAAACAGACAGACAGACAGACAAACAGACAGGCAGACATACAGACAGACAAACAGACAGAAAGGCAGGCAGGAAGGCAGACAAACAGATCTTAAAAGGCATACCGTCCGCTTTGGCTTTAAGGGCTTTCCTCATCTCCCAATCTGCCATATAGGACTGGAGGACCAGGTTCCAGATGTACGGCTTCGCCTTGTCGTCGCTCCCGCAGTAGTGTTTGCAGCAGTGGTGCACTAGGGTCCGGCCGAAAATCTCCACGTCCTTTTCTGTGAAGGTGCGCTTGAAGTTACAGTCCTTAAGGATCTCCTTCCAACGACCCCAGCTACAGGAAAGAAAAACACAACACACAAGTTAGTAGAGCAATGAAAATATCAACGACTGCCAGTGAGATAGTCTTTCCCTTTCTAACAAGCCGCATCCGGAAGCAGTTGATAGTTGGTTAAATGCGCTCTTCAGTTATCTGTTCTTAAGCTCATCCCGCACCATAGGAATTAGACAATTCCAAATGAGCGGTCGGCATTAGCATGGCGATATCATCATCGTAGCGCAACAACAGCGATAATCCATTAAAACTTCCTCGAGGTATCGGGACTTACCCTCTAGCCAGACAGACAGACAGACAGACAGACAGACAGACAGACAGGCAGGCAGGCAGGCAAACATACAGACATACAGACATACAGACAGACATACAGACAGACAAACAGACAGACAAACAAAATAGACAGACAGAAAAACAGTCAGACAGACAACTTCCTCGAGGTATCGGGACTTACCCTCTGGCTAGCATGGCTTTCTCCAGACGGAGAGACTCCGTTCGTTGCCAATTTCCAGGCCGAACAAGGTCTTCCTCCCGTTTGCCTTTCCGTCCTTTCCGGCCGCGCTTGCCTTTGCCGTCTTCGTCGTCGCTGTCGTAGTCGTCATCGGAGGCATCTTCCGCTTCCTCTTCCATCTCCTCGCCGTAGCGCCGGACTTGTAATCTCCGGCGTGGTTCGTGGATGATCAAGTCGTTCTACAAGAAAAAATAGTGAGAACGCGAATCTAACATGGACAGACAGACAGACAGACAAACAAAATAGACAGACAGACAGACAGGGAGACAGACATCCAGGCAGACAGAAAAACATTCAGACATCCAGAGAGACAGACAAAGAGACGGAGAGACAAAGAGACAGAGAGGCATGCAAGCAGAACCGACGGGGGTGGATAATGAGATCATTTCAGCTTTATTCCCACCTCAAAAGAATCCTTCTCAGTAGCAACTTCTGCCTTCTTGGCCCATTTCTGCCAGAAATCGGGATCGTTGATATCAATGTCATCTCTCGTCCCGGTGGCGGCAAAAGACGCCTTCGAAAAGGTCGAGCCCTTCTCGCCCGCCTCCAGCTGCACCGTCTGCGTGCGCCGCTGCAGAATCTGATCAATGTCTTCCGTGCAGAACTGATCGGCCGCCGCGTCGTCGTCCATCAACGCACCGTAGGCACCGCGTTTGAGCAGATCTTCAATGTCCTGCTTGCTAAGGGGTTGCTGGCCCTGGCTGAAGGCTTCCCGGCCGCCGGACATCTGGCCGGACTGCAGGACAGCCTTGTCCAGACCGAGTTTCAGGCTGGCCTTGTCAAACATTTCGCGTTCGTATGAGTTGCGGGTGATCAGTCGGTAGACTTTGACGGCCTTGTCCTGGCCGATTCGATGACAACGAGCTTGAGCTTGCTACAAAGGGGAACAAAATTAATGTCTGTCTGTCTGTCTGTCTGTCTGTCTGGCTGGCTGTCTGTCTGGCTGTCTGTCTGTCTGTCTGTCTGTCTGTCTGTCTGTCTGGCTGGCTGGCTGGCTGGCTGTCCGTTTGTCTGTCTACTGCAAATGCCTGCACAGTTTCAGCCCTTTCCCGTGTACTTACTAGATCGTTCTGCGGATTCCAGTCGCTGTCGAAAATTATCACAGTGTCCGCAGCGGTGAGATTGATACCCAAGCCACCCGCTCGGGTACATAAGAGAAAGACAAAACGATCAGAGTCCTCGCGGGAGAAGCGATCGATAGCGGCCTGACGATCCGGCCCACGAACCCGACCATCGATTCTCTCAAAGAGATACCTGAAGGAAAAGATGCGCATGTACATATAATGCACAATAAATCATACAAAACGGCCAAATGGTTGATCCTAGTTTGGCCGTGGTGGGTGTTGTCTGTCAGCATGCGAGACCGTGTATGTCTGTCAACCTGACTGACTGTCTGCCTGCCTGCCTAGCTGCCTGCCTAGCCGTCTTACTGTCAGTTTGTCTGCCTAGCTGCCTGCCTAGCCGTCTAACTGTCTGTCTGTCTGTCTGTCTGTCTGTCTG
>LRSR01008683.1:0-27274 GCA_001579985.1 Hypsibius dujardini
GCGGAAATCGGTAATTTTTCTCCTTACCGAACCGTAAAAATGTGATACACAGGTGAGATTCGAGGTATGGTTATGGCGAAACCGCGGGATGGTATGGTACGATACGAATTTGAGACGGACAAGGTGTCGAGCCATACCGCTGTACATTTTTGGTTTGGAAAGCGAGATCTCGAGAAACAGTTTGCTAAAACCGTGAATCTGAGACACTGCTACGGGTTTGGATACAGATTTGAGACGCACCCCATGGTCAGACAAAGGGTTTCTAAATTATTTGACTTAAAATTTTGAGTCAATTATGCTGTTGTCAAAAAAAAGAAAGAAACCGGTAATGTCGATCGAGGCACGCGTCTAGCACACAAAAGCACATTCTGAGTCACGCAATTGTGATCGACTGATTATCTTAACTTTTTGTCACAGCCAAACTCAAGGAAATTGACGTTCACTTTGCCGTGCGCTGTTTGTCATGATGGGCAATTGCGCGACGACCACACCGGCATTATCTTTTGGAGAATCTTCTCATCACATAACAGTTTAAAATCGCGAATACCGCTGTGTGTGGTCCAGCCAAGAGCCTTCTCGATTCATACGATTTTCTATGAGTTCGCCCTTCTGGATAAACGACAATTGCTGTTCTCGTAGAGCCTCAATACATTTGTTTGCTCTTTCCCTTTGTTCGAATACCTCCCTCCACCCTCTCAGATGGGACTCCTAAAGCCCGCAACTCCTAAATTACTAGTATCTTTGTAGATACTTTAAAATGGCCTTTTCCGCCTACGTGTCTTTGGCGTTCTATCTGGCTCTGCTACTCCACCACTCCATCGCAGCTGATGAGGGCAACTACTCCACGCCACCGACAAAAAAAACTTCGGCACTGCATGGCCAAACTACAAAGTCCCGCGGGAAAGCGTTTGACCCGCTGTCTTCGGTGAGTGCATTAAGATTTTTTTTGAAGGGAGAGGGGAACACTTTTCAGATCGAAATAGAAAGGGCTGTATATGGCTATAACTTGACTTGGTACGTAGCCCCAGATGACCACACAAATAGAGAGGAGTGCATTGTCTACTCATTAGAGCTCGAGCTATCTGACTCATTCCAACTTAATTCCAACTTTACGCCGTCCATAATTCATTTCACGCACTCGCTCATTAATTGAAATATGGACGGATCTTAGATCTCGTGTGTGAAGATCGGAAATGGCGTTTTTGACTCACGAAAAGGAGCGTAACTTATGAAAAAGGTAATTGGGTCATGCCCAACTTCACGCCGTGAAATAAGGCGTGATTTACGAGTGAAGTGAAGTTGGAATTAAGTTGAGATGATTCAAAACGCACGTCTGATTGTGTGCTCTGTAACACGCGCGCAATTAGCGGCAAGGTCGTAAAACAACCTGTAACCTGATCGACAAAATTTCGAAACGTATTCAACTTATTCCAGATCTGAAAACTGATTTGTCACTTTCAAATACCTTTCCAACTTCTTTTCCTGACAATCGGAATCGGAGAGCAGGAACCCGAAAACGAAGATTCGGAATTTTTTAAAATGAACATTTTTCATAATTATTTCACTTTTGGAGACGGATTTTGCAGAATTATTTCACTTTTTGAAATTGGCAAAAGTTGGTATAGCCCATGAGAGTGAGACACATGAGCGAGTTCAAACTTTTCCCAGATGCTAAACAGTTTCAAACATTTTGCTGATTGCGGCAAGATCTTATAAGCCGTTTCATGGTCTAGACGCTAAATGCGCGCGTGCGACAGACACACAATAGATATACAACTGACCCTCTCTCAGAATGTCTGGTCATGTAGAGTTATGTAAGGCACAATAAGCAGGCATATGGAGCGCTTTTAATGTCTGTCAGAATTTTATCCATTTCCAAACTTTTCAAATTACTCTGGAAAAACTAAGTCTATTAAATTGGTGTCATAAATGGTACTCCGTTTGGTCACCTTTTTACTTCAGGGACTAAAAAGGGCTACAAGCTGCTTTGTTACGCAATTTGGGATGTTATTTAAGACAGTACATGTATTCGTTATCAATTTCAACCGTATTTCAAATAGTCCTCTGCAGCGGGCTAAAGCAAATGAATTTAGATGTCTCTCCATCCCGTTGTTCAGGTCTTACGATCCGGGGAGAGCATGCAGGTAGGGCAGGTGCTCTGGTCGCCGCAGCGAAGCGTCCAGCTGAGGATGCAGCCGGACGAGGATCTTCGGCTGCACCGTCAATGTGACAATGAGGCAGCCTGGCAGACAGACACGAAGGGCGTCACACCATTAGCGCAAGTCTTAACCATGCAGGCCGACGGCAACCTGGCTTTGCACGCAGCAAACAATCAGCTGGTCTGGAGCACGAATACCAGTGGACAACCGTTTTCGGGGGTTGAATCGAGAGTTCAAGACGAGGGTATATTGTGCCTGGCACATCCCGGATCCCGCTGCCTGTGGAGCTCGGGAGGTTATGGGGTCTGCGACCCGGTTTATCCCGGTACATTCGACGTCGCAAAAGGTAACACAGCATAGCAATATTTTTCAGCTCAGCACACCGGTCCAGTCCAAAACAATCGAACGATTCGCGGAGCTGTCTGTAGACAAGGCATTGTGCCAATTTGGACACCTGCATGTTTGTGCCAAAATTGGAACTCATACATTTTTTGGCTTAGGCTTTAAATCCCCCTCCCCTTTTCGATTTTCCGATGTTGACCAATGTTCTTTAACTGGAAAAAATACGGATTGATTTCTTTAGATTTTTCATTGTTTCCTCATCACAAAAACGTTCAAACTCTAAAAATATTAGACATTGCCCGAGTGAGGCGGAGTGAAAAACCAAACGCCCAATTTTACCTTCACTTCCATGGTTTTGGCCGCACCATTTATTCCACCAATGTTCTAATCTCGAAGTTTTTACAGTTAAAGATTAAGGATCAATTGGGCTTTCCAAAATAATCAAATTTGTTATGATGACTCAAAAGAACTTTGGTCACCACTTGTAAAAGTAAGAGGAGACTAAAACGAGGAAGGAAAAGGGGAGGCGGACTTGTAGCCTAAGCCCCTTTTTAACACCATTCAAAACATTCAGCCATGTAGCCCCGACTTATCATAAACAAATTAAATTGTTGTTCCCACTTATTTCCGTTGCAGTGATATTGAAATCCGGGGAGCGGCTGACGACTGGTATGACTGTGCAATCAAATGGGCAAACCTGCAGTCTAGCTGTGCAACTCGACGGTGACGTGGTCCTCCGTCGGGCATGTGACGGGGTCGAGATGTATTCCATCCGTCACGCGGTCCCTGCCTCGATGATCCTCAGCATGGGCGTTGCCTCCAGCGGAAATCTCCAAGTTTACCGGGCGAATGGTGCAATGCAGACCATCGCGAATGTCGAAACTCGTCAAAGATGGGATCCGGTAGATGGCACGGACTTGCGTATTGGCGACAACTGCGCTCTCTGCTTGTACAAAAATGGTGTCTGCCTCTGGACCTCAAGCCGATCGTTGTATAAATGCCCGTTGGGATCAAGTGTAGTGGACGTTGGAAGGGACCCTGACTCCACCAATATTACAACCGCACCTTCTCGGGTGGGAAATCAAGACCGGGAGTTGCAAGCGGTGAGACACTCTCAGTGATTATTCACACATAATCAAAATCTTGTTTAGGGTCCTTACAAGTCGGAACCAGGACCCCTCATGACAGCGCCAGGGGATGGACAGAGGGGCAAAATGTTTTTTTCCAGATTTAACCCAAAAATCGGCCTCCCATCCCTGATCGTATTAAAACTTATGGGGTCTGTGGATCTGATTTCCAGGTCTTCCGGGATTTTAAAACTTTTTCAGAAATATTCGTTCTTGAATGTTTTTAACCTCCCATTTGTATTCGTCGATAGAAGGAATATATTGGACCTCAATAAACTTCAAATTTAAACGAAAAACAGATGTTTTTGAAAATGCTTTGAAATCCAAGGGGCCCAGAGAAATCAGAACCCCACAGCCCTTCAAGTTTCAAAATAATCAGTGAAAAGAGGCCGAATTTTGGGTTCAATTTTGAAAAAAATGCATTTTGCTCTTTTGCCTACCCCCTGGCTTTGTCGTGAGGGGACCTGGTTCCGATCTGTAGGAATCCTAAACGAGCCTCTGTACGCAATAACACTTGACACCAGAATAAGGGGATGAATTACTTAAGCACGGTTGTTTCGCGTAAGTTTTAGCGACTGTTTTCAAAATAAAACTTGGCTCCACAACCTGATATGTACCAAAACGCAGAGGCTCGTACCCCTCAACCCAGCTCCGGGGACGGGATGGCGCCCTACCACAGAGGGAAAAAATGCATTTGGACCCAAAACTTGGGCTTTGGTCCCTGATCAGTTGGAAACTTGTGAGGTGTGAGCGTTTAATTTCCAAGGGCTCCCGGAAATTCAAAACATTTTCAAAAACTTCTGTTTTTCCATCAAATTTGGACCGTTTTGCAACGTTTTGAACCACCCATTTGCCCTCATTAGTAGGAAGCTTATATTGGTGGACTACAGCAAACCTCAAAATTGAACGAAAAACTGACATTTTTTAATGTTGTGAAATTTCATGAGGTTCTTGGAAATCAAACTTCCGTATCTCCCCCCAAGTTTTCAATGATCAAAGACCGAATTTTAGGTTCATTTAAAAAAAAGAATCATTTTGCCAACTTACTCGTACCGATCTCTGTTAGAACATTAAATTGGCCCTTTAAATTTGTCGAAAAGTTCACACAGTAATGCCTGATTCAACTTGGCAAGAGGAATTGAACCTCCGAAGAAATGAAAACTAGCGCTGTACCAGCAATTCTGCTAACCGTGTCAAATGGTAAAGTATATCTGCCTCTGTGTACGTTGCAGGTGCTCGAGTCAGGAGACTCGCTTTTCGTCGGGGATACTGTGTGGTCTCCCGGTCGAGTGACCCGACTCACCATGCAAGCAGACGGGAATTTGGTGCTTTACCGCGAGTGCGATGGGAAATCCATTTGGGCGAGTGACACGAATTACAACAGCGAGCCTCCACAGATCGTTACGATGCAGGAGAACGGCAACTTGGCCATCTACAACCCGAACCAGTACTTGTTGTGGAGCACCGGCACCACCACTCCGCGGTTCGCAGGCGCCCGGCTCCGCGTTCAAGACTCTGGGTCTCTGTGTATTGAAAATCGTCAAGGTGTCTGCCTCTGGAATTCAGGAGGTTTCGCGCTATGCCATCCGGCACCGTCACCCCATTTCGAAGAGGCCATTGGTACGTCGAGTAAGCAGTTTTGACAGCATGTAAAAGATATGTTCAGAATAGATTTTAAAAGAAAAAGTTGAAGGGCTACAGATCGAGATCTTAAAACCACTGTTGTATTTTTTCTTATGTATTCTTAGTTATTAGAGTTTTTTTCGCAAAAAATTACTATTCACTAAGGACGCTATAAAAAAACGATTTCTTATGAAACCGACTATTCCAATCATTTAGACTCTTGTATCGTGTTCTGAAAGCGAAATGCAATGCGTAAGTCCCATAACAAGTAAAATTTAATTATCGTTTTTTTTGCTATGTATGTTTTTTCTGAGACTGTAGTCTTAAACATATTAGTCTATCTAACGTTTTATAGAATTCGAAAATTATGGGCCGCTCTTTTGATCTAACAAGGGAATGCCCGCTACTTGTCGCCAATACTGAAACCGTTTGAATGTTTCATTTGAAAGGTACGAATTTTCCCTATTGATTGGTGCTCAAAGCTAGGGCTCAGCAGTTGAATCGGCAGAACAATTTCCAAACTTTGCAAGCTCCTCCTACCCATGTCAATATATGGAAATTCAAACATTGGTTGATTTAAGGATTGCAATCGGTAACAAACCGAGGCAAAGAAGTTTCGACTGTTTCAACTGCGACAATCGTTCAATCAAGCACAGGTTTCTCATTGACATCAAATGGAGAGGAGGAGCTTGTTCAGTTTGCGACATGTGTGCTCGATTTAACTACTGAGCCCTAGCTTTTGGTACCAGTCGATAGGGCAAATTCGTGACTTTTGAATGATATCTTAAAAGTGCTTCAGAAGAACCGATAAGTAGCGAGCATTCCCTTGTAAGTATGTGCTCCATTGCACGTCATAAAAGTTCAACAATGAAATTCGAGTGAAAACTAGTGACGTTTAGGTCCACGTCCGAATGTGAGCCCCGCTACAGACATGCGTGTATAACAGATCAATGTGGCGTGTCGTCATCGAAACGCACCGTCCATTTGGTAACTAAAAGTTCGTATACTGTTTTGCCATTGATCCCTACAGACTACAGTATAGACAAAACTAAAACCATGGAGTACCATTGGTGATCAAGGGTCAATACCAAAAATGGGCCGGGTTGTCTTGCCTAGTACCAAAAATATACCGCATCGTCTAATACCCAAAACAAGTTTTCTAGTTTGCTTTAAAAAACCCACTGCGGAAGGGGTTCATCAACCAAGTAAGATGAACTGTGTCTCCTAAACTGGATCGTTTCTTTGCAGTAATCCTGAATTCGGGAGAAAAATTAATTCAGGGCAAAACCGTCTACTCGAAACACCGCCCCTGCAATTTGACCATCCAGTCAAACGGTAACATGATGCTCTACCGTGCTTGTGACGGCGCAGCAGTCTTCTCTCTTCGTTACGGAGTGGGTTATACCGAGAACCGCGGTTACGGGTACAAATACATCTCCGATTTCAGCATCAACGAGAATGGAAATCTATTGCTTACGGACAGCATCACGCACATGATAAAAAATGTCAACCTCCGTGCGGACGACGCCAGAGGCTCCGCCTATGCGGATCTCCGCTTGAGCGACGAGGAGTGTCGGTTGTGTGTCTTCAAAGATGGTTTCTGTTTGTGGACCTCTCATGCGCTACTGTATGAGTGTCCCGGAACCGTGGACCCCTTCGGAACGTAGATGGGAAATTAATCGCGGGAGCTGTTACCGGAAGCATTTCCCTGTTCTTGCTAGTATTGGCGGTACTTCTTTTGGTTTTCTTCGTCCGCCGTCGCAGACTCCTCCAAGGCAGTTGGCGTGCACCGGCGACAGAGACGAGGGTCCACCTTACGGCCGACCTTTGGACGGTCCAGTTCGAGAGCCAGGACGAGGGTTTCCGATCGGTCTATTCGCGATACATGTGTCTGCTGGAGATACCGAAGCAAAATCTTCAACTAAGTAAGCTAATAGCAACAATGCGACCGCAACCAAAGTGTAAAAAGAGGGTTTTTCATTGTCTACAGCCCGGCTGGCTTTCCGCTCAGCCAAATGCGGTCATCGAATTTCCGAATTTATTGATCAATCTTCCTTGACAGCTCTGGCTAACCACTTGTTCAAACTCGTTCATCAACATTTTTTTAATACATTTTGTTAATGGATGGCAAACTTTGACGACTGCACTCTCGCTAATATGCTTCAAAAACTCTTATTTGACTATATTTTTGGTGATTATGAGATTTCTTGTTTTTAAAAAATATGATTCGAGTATCAAGTCAGGTCCTAATTGATTTGTTTTGCATCGTTCCTGTATTAACTGACGTTGAGAAATCTGTAAATATGTATCAATAAGTACACCAAATTTCTTATGGTGCATCTCAACCTCAACAGGTGCCACGGTGTTGGGAAAGGGTGAATTTGGGATTGTCTACAAAGGACTGGCCCATGACCTTCCAACGGTGTCGAAAAGTCCAACCGTTGTGGCCGCTAAAACGCTAACCGGAATGCCTAACCCAGAGCAGAGTGCTCAATTCGGCGCGGAGTTGGAGGTGATGATGAAGTGCGGTCACCATATCAACATCGTCAACATTTTAGGGATATGCATGCAAGGTAATATTTCTACAACAGTACAGCCACACCGATTGGCCATACCCCGGCGTTCGCTTAAAACCTTGGGAAGATTTGGATACGAAAGACTGACTAATTGTAAGCTTGAGAAGCCCACCATGCAGTAAGGACCTAGCTTCGTTTCTCAATAGTGCAATTGGTACCAGGGTGCGATAATCTCCCCCAACGGTTGCGCCATCGTACGCAGCGTACCGTCAAACATTTAAAGAAGCTGTCTGGCAACGTACCATCGTACCCAACAAACTATTGCACCGCCAGGTTCTGCGACTGACGATCGAAAATTGTACCCAATGTACCATTTGGATCCCTAGCCCTAAAAAGTAGTGAAATCGATTGGCTATTGAGCTATCGATTGTCCCAGTCCCCAAGTAAAGAAACCAACTGACCATTAGACCGTCATACCCAACGTACCAGATAACCCCCATCTCCCATTGCTTTCGCCTAGTTCCCCTTATAAAATTCTTACTTAGATCTTTAACTGCTAGAACAGCGTACAGGGAAGATTCAAAACCCTCTTTTGTAGCAATGATAATAGTATATCGAACATTTAATAGTTTGCGAACGGGTACTGTTCAATTTTTTAATTCTTTCAGAGCGGCCGTTCCTGCTGCTAGAGTACTGTGATTACGGTTCACTGCTAACCTTTTTGAGACAACGTCAATCTAGCTTCTACTCCCATCTCGATGAATTGGGAAATCTTGCATCTCCCAACGAGAACGATGCCAAAGCCGAATGGACACAAATTTGCGTAGCTCGTGGTTGGGACCCGGACGAACAGTCCATGGAGGCCAACATGCTTAACACCGAGGACTTGATAAAGTTCGGCCACCAGATCGCACGTGGAATGGAACATCTTGTCTCACGTTTCATCATCCATCGTGATTTGGCGGCGCGAAACATTCTCGTGACAAACCGCCGAGTCATGAAGATTTCCGACTTCGGCTTGGCGCGGCAAGGTTCTCACAGCTACACCGTGTCCAACGTTTTTGTAAGTCACTGCTCTCATCCCCAATTTTAGAAAAATCTGTACTGAAACATGGATAAAGCTGGGGGCATATGGGGCCAAATAGAACCAAAGGGATCTTATTTTTTCCTAGCCTTGCCCGAATCCTTTTATCTCAACTGTATTAATTAGCTCTGATTAGGCTGTTTACGTGAATAGGGAAATAGTCTGACCATTCGTCATGAAATGGCTGAGATGAGTGAGACGCTGGACATAATTCACGTGTACATTGCGGTAGCGTTTTTTTAATATATTAATAGACTTATTAGAACCCCCCTGTTTTTAAGTTTTTTGATTTAAATTATTATACTAATACATTAAAATGTCAAATTTTGGGCCCACATATTAAATTAGATAGTAATTAAAATGAAATTCTAACCAAAAAAACAGTAATATTTTTTAATACCCCTGAGACGTAGGTATTTAAAAAACACTACATTGCGGTCATAACTACTCTCCGCTAGAAAAATTCTTCCCTCTAAGCCTTTGGTCGTAATCCAACAACACTTTCAGAAATAATGAGGAGTAGCTGATCTATTTGTAAATACTTGCAATAACAGAATTGAAACGCACCTTCTAGTCGCAATATAAATGACCGAGTGCCCAATGCCCTCGTAGTCGATGGGTCCGGGTGTTACAAATGGTTCGGTGGCTCGATGGTTCGATGAATCGACGCCGATATGAAGAGTCCGACATTTCAAAGGGTTCGTTGGCACAATAGATTGATGGTACTGTCACGACTCTTTTAGCGTTGTTCTGCATATTCACATAACCCCTCCTCTGGTCTAGTGTTATTGTATTAGTTATGGAGTTATACTGTACATACATCGATTGGTTAACGACCTTCTTTCGTACCGCCCTTTTCTTGTATTTACAGTATATCCTCTTTACTGAATCATTAACCATGTTTCTATTTCTGTGAGTATATAATCTCATGTTTGTATAAGCAATCCTCGCAGTTCACTAGTTCCTTGTATTCAAATAATATTTCCAACCCTTCCTTGGCACGGGTCGACGTGATTCAGAGTCCACTACACCACGTATTTAGTTAAGAAGCCGTACTGCGTCCGGGTGCCCGCGAACTCCCGTGACAGTACAAAGGGTTCGCTTTGTAGGAAGGGACCGTGGTACGACGTTTTGAGGTACAAGATCTGGTGGCACGAAGTGTTTGGCCATTCGCAACGGCTCCCTTCGCTCGATTGCGCGCAGGACACCCATCAAAATCTGTCAAGCCAGCCTATTACAGAAACACCGAATCAAACTTACCAGCGTGCTAGGGTTGAACAGAGACGTGATCATTCTGAACGGTCATTTAGCTCTGTCTCATCAATAAATGACCATCGAACCATCGAGTCACCACAGCATTCTGAAGCAAAGCTAAGGCTCTATAGTATGGAAGACTCATCACGCTAGGCCCCATAACCCCTCCCCCCATCTTCCTGACAAGAGAACTGCTTTCAGTATATGCACTTATATTTTTGTTAGTGAATTAATCTTGTGGGGTTCCGCTGTTGATGTTATGCATTTTTTCAATGGACACTTATTTAGATCGCCTTGCCTATTTTGTGGATGCCACCGGACGCCATTCTCTACCGACGATTCTCCGAGAAATCGGACGTGTGGGCGTTCGGAGTTCTTCTGTGGGAAATGTTCAGCCTGGGTCTGGTGCCGTTTGACCGACCGGACGTGGCCAAGTTCTCCGCGACTGCCTTTGCGGAGTGGCTGTTGGAGGGCAATCAACTACCGCGCCCCCTTCTCGCCCCTCTCTCCATGTCAGTTTACAAAATAATTTTGATGGCGATGTCACATTTGCTTTCGCATATAACGCTCAACAAGTTGCATTGCCATCTCATAGAGCTCGGCTCATGCAACTGTGCTGGGACTTGACGCCGGACACCCGGCCGACCTTCACCGATCTCTGGAAGAATTTCGACCAAGTGCTGTGCGAGACGGACAACGGCCGCTCCTACCTCCTACTGGAGACGTATGTGCCGGACAGGCGCCTTACCGACCTCGATCAACAGTTGTTGGAGTGTTTAAAGGATCGTACTAAAGATAAGGAATCCGAGGATGCCCGAGCTGCAAATTTGGCAGGGGAAATTAGCCATGTTTTGCCATGAGTAGCGAATCCCATTACTGGCACTCAGAGTCCTATATTGTATACTTCATTGTTTCATTTGCACAACGATTTCCTTGCTCAGTTTCATAATAGCGACAATGCAGCCATCAATTAAAGTTAAAAAAGTCTGTCAAAAAGATATCAGCGATCGAGTAAGCGAAATGTTGAGCCTTGCGCGTCAAAACCAAGACCTGTGAGTAATATACTGTAGAATTCCGATCAACTGGTGCTGTTGAGCAATTAGTTCAGTCAAAAGAGACCGGAGCTGATTGGTCGCAAAAATAGGAGACCATAAGACTGCACGTGTTTGATTGCCTGCAAATCGCGTGATTGATTACTTGATTGAAGCACTTCAGGGTTTTCGGCCTGTCGGAACTAATTTACTGAGGGGTCCAAGAATTAACACCAGTTGATCGAAATTCTACAGTATTCGCATTTTTCGATTGTTGGCAGCCCAGCTGCCTTACCGCTCAGCTGAATGGAATCAACGAATTTCCGAAATTGACTGATCGATTTTCCTTTACAGCTCCGGCTAATCACTTGCTCAAACGCGTTAATGAAAAGTTTTTTGATACATTTTGTTGATTGATGGCAAACGTTGACGTCCACACTCTCCTGTTGATGAATGGTCGATGAAAGCAGTACGCGGCAGGACCTGCTGATGGGACGATTGGTCCTGCTAGAACATCGCTTGGGTAAGGATAGGTTGATCGGTCGGTCCAATTGGTTGGCTTTCGGACGTCGTGGCAAACGGATCAATTGGGATAGTGGACAAATGAAAAAGCGTAATGGACACTTGATCTTTGTAATGAATGAGTCCACCTGCAGGGTGTTGGAAGGTCTTTCGGGTGTAAGCAGGTAGATCTTTTCAGAATTGATTTCATGTATCTCGTTTTATATCTTTAAATTTTGTATTGGAAGAAGGTAATGGTAATTTTGAAGGAAGAAAACGGAGGAAAGGGGTAATTTGAAGAAGTTAGTTTGTCATGCCATTCCCTGACTAGTGAAGCGTTTCTCCAACTTCTGCGTTTTGAGCCGGCTTGGTATTTTCCAGTATTCCAGTTTGCTTTTTCTTTACCGCACTAACAACTTGAGCAAACTACAACAAGTTAAGGTATTTATCAGAGGAACTTATACTGTAGGAAGAGCATACCGTACTTTCGAAGGTAAACTATTCCTTCCTCTTCGAAAGCAAACAATCTCGGTATTTACAGTAATGTCATTTCTGAGACGGAATGCAGCGCGTTCCATTTTCTTTTGTATCCCAGGATGCAACAGGAAAGCAAGGGCTGCAGCTTGATGGACGGCTGAACTGCAATGACATGTGGCGATTTTCAATAGAACTCTTTGTTTTATGGAGGACCCAGCTGGGTCCTCAACAGAAACTGGTTGGTTGGTTGGTGTGTGTTTCGTTTGCCGTATCGTTTCGATCGAGTTGATCAAGCCTTCCATCTTTCTCGAGAGTCTCCAGGACTCTCGCCATGATCTTTTGCCCATCTATCCCACCGCATCTCTCAAGCATCTGCAATTGTTCTGCAAATCTTGAAGTTTCCGCGGGAGTCATTTTCCGCGCGGATTCCTTTTGTTCTCGGGGCTGACCGGTGACTACCACTTTTCCTATCCGGGGTATCCTTTGAATCTCCTTGTACATCACACTTGCGTTCTCGATCGACTTCGGCCCTTGAAAGTCGCCTAAAGCAATAGAGTATCCGACAATTGCAGGAGCTCTAATCGACGGTGGCACGGTTCAGATACTCATGCAAGTTTAACTGACGAAAAGGCAGCAGTTCATTAATGCATGTACTATTACTTTTCGTGGTGAGTCCGCATTTTTAGCAGTTTGAGCGGATGCCCCAGGCTGTCTAAATCTCATTAAGCATTGACCCGTTTGTAGGGCTTTTACCGCATCTCCATTTCTTGTATATGTTTAGCGAGGTGTCGAATTTCAGCCGTTAACTATAGACGAGCTTGTTCACCTATTTCTGTATCTCACTTTTCTCGCTCTTATGTCTGAAATACCTCGTCGCGACTGCAACAACAAACTCTACTTCATTATAGCAGCGAAGGAAAATGGGTAAACCTGTGAATCTTGTCGCCGTCCAGTTTTTTGTCGGAGTTACGAATACGTATGGCCATCCTGGGACCTCGGATGACCATAGCACAGAAACAGCGGCCACTCGAGAGAGCTTCATGGAAAAGTCGTTGATGTCTTTCGGGCACTGTTCGGACACTCGAGAATCACGGAATCTACAGAAGCGAGAAGCCGAAAGGCGCGAGGAGATCGCGTCACGTCTTCGCCTTCGCTTTGGTAAACAAAATGATTGAATGTGAGGATTCCAATGATACGATATTCTTGTGCATTCCTAGACTCGAAAATTGCTCGAGACGCTACCAGTGCATTGAACACAAACCATCACTCGAATAAGAGTAGGCTCACATCTGCCACCAAAGACGAGCTGTTTTCCAGCAGCGCGATTTCATGTGTCCTTTTCCCGGAAGTTGAAGTCGGTCCCTACTATGTGGATGGCGAACTAATCAGGTCAGACATCCACGAAAATCAGGCGGGTGTCAGTCTCTTTCTCGACATTCAAGTGGTTGATATCAACACGTGCAAGCCCATTCCGAATACGTATGTGGATATATGGAGCTGCAATTCAACAGGTGTCTATGCCGGTGTTGTCGGTATCGGTAACGGAAACTCCAAAGATGCCAGCAATATAGTAAGACGTCTTCTTGTCTGTCTGTCGGTCGGACTGTCGAACTTGTCTGTTTCTCTGTCTCTCTGTCTGTCTATCTATCTGACTGCCTGTCTGTCTCTGTCATTTTTGAAGCCTTCAATTTAATTCATCCACCTGATGGAATGGTTAGAATGCTACCTTCTTGCGAGGCCTTCAACCGACAGACGCGCAGGGCGTTCTCCAGTTTCACACCATCTTTCCCGGTCACAACAGCGGACGCACAACCCACATTCATACCGTCACCCACCTCGGTGGATCTGTCCTCGCCAACGGTACCTACCAAGGCGGTACCGTTCAGCACGTGGGTCAGCTGTTCTTCGATCAAGCCCTCATCTCATAAGTCGAAGCAACGTCCCCGTATAACACCAACACGAACTCACTGACCACGAACGCACAGGATCGTGTCTTTCTGCAAGAAGCCGCCGGTCAGGTCGACCCAGTGTTTCAGTACGTTCTGCTGGGCAGTAAGGTCGAAGACGGCATCCTGGCGTGGATCACACTGGGAGTGGACGCAAAGGCCAGCCAAGTCAGCAGCAGCTTCTCGTCAGCTTCCACTTGGACTGCGAATGGAGGTGTGGCGAATGCCAACACTGGAGGCGGTTTTGGTGGACCGGGTGGTATGCCGCCGGGCGGCGGATACAATTCTGGAGGGCCCCCTGCAGGCGGAGGTCCTCCCATGGGTGCCCCGCCTGGGTAGTATGTGCTATGACAGTGAAACGAGGTGTATTTTTTACTTAACTAAAGTACCTTTTATGTGTCTTTCCTTGCCAACAACTGCCAGTAAGCTCAATGTTTCCCGTGTCTGTGAACGATGCACCCAGAGCGATTCGTTCGTTTCGTTCCATGTATAAGAGGGAAAAACTACCGCAAGGCACCGCAAGGCAATGAATCGAAAAAGAATCGAGATTGCCATGAGATCAAACAATTCTATCTGTAATGAACTTGCCAGTCCATTTGGTTTTTTATAGTGTGGTATGAGGCGTTCTTTCGGTTTACGAGTTATCGAAAACGAGAACGAACACGTGGCATGGAAAGCACGAAAAAATACCCGAAATCAGTTGAGATTACCCTTGGAAGAATGCCATATTTTGTGTTGAATTAAAACGATTCTGGGATGTCTTTTGTTTCTCACAGCCTTAGAAGTGACCAAGCTATTCAAATTTTTTTGCCACAGCAGAAACCGAAGTATATTGGTTGCTGGCCGTCTTGCTCGTGAGTGGTCAGGCGAACCGACGCACGCTAAGGAAGCGCAACCCCAAAACCAGATCATACAGAGATCTGTATCTCGTATCTCTGTATCTCGTCATAGAAAAGACGTTGTCTCTGCAGTAACAAGTCAAATAAACAATACCCGAACCGCGTATTGGCGGCACTTCCCCAAGCTAGAACCGTTTGGTTTGCAAATACGCACGTGAAAAAATGTGCGGTTAAACTCGGATAGACTCCGTATTTCTGATTGGCGAAGGAATTTTCGATTGCTTGAGGAATTGTTTATTATATTTATTATAAAAAGTGAAAAAACACGGCAACCCCATCCCGAATGAGAAATTTGGGAAGGTTTTTGGTAACTTCTATTTCGCTACACAAGATAAACTACAAAACTGAATTTTGGGTGTTCAAAATTTGAGTATCTGTCCAAAAAGTTTGAAATTTAGTAAATCAGATAAAATTCGTCTAACAACGTTTTCAAATGAATGTAAAAGCGAGATAAGGAGACCTGATGACTTCACGTGATGTATTTTAGAAACAAATATAAAAATGCAAAGCTTGCAAACCCAAACTACTTCTGTGGAAACATATTGGAAGCTCGAAACAGTTTTTTCTTGCTAAGATGTTCGGCGACCCGGCTTGAATTTTCAACACAAGCAAAGCGTCGGGTCGTCCTTAACAGAATTTATTTTTCGTTTCAGAATAAAACAATCCGGCGAGGTCTTCAGCCGACCAGTACGGACGGTATGGTTCAAATAATCACAAAGTTCCCCGGCCACTACATGGGTCGAGTTACCCACATTCATCTGCTGACCCATCTCAACGGAACGGTCTTCTCGAACAGGACCTTCAGCGGTGGCGCGATCCAGCATGTGGGCCAGCTCTTCTTCGACGACGACCTGGTGACCGCAGTGAACGACTTCCCACCTAATTGCTAATGCTAATTCCAAGCCGTTCAAAACTAACGAGAAAGACGGTCTGTTCTGGCGAGAGTCAATTGGCCAGTCCGACCCTGTACCGCAGTACGTGTTGCTGGAAGACACGTTGGCGGACGGTCTATTGGCGTGGATCACCGTTGGGGTGAACACACACGCCAGTCTGTCGGTGTTGCCAGCGGCAATCTTCACCGCAGACGGCGCACTGTTCAATTCCAGTCCTCAAGGATGGCATCACTCTTGGTGAAGGGGGCCTGAACGTTAGGTAAAACGACGGAGCTTAAAAACACTATGTTGCACAAAAATTGTGCGACGGTTAACCAATTCATTTTGACGAATTTTCATTCTAAATCGTCTGCAAGATTTTTCGTAAGACTCGTGAAATTGCGCAAAGTTGTTACTCGTATACAACCAAGTCCTATAAATTCACTCACATATTTCATGAATGTATAATCGGCATATTCCTACACGGTAGTTGCGCCTTTTTCTAGCCTTGCACAGCTTGTCAAGAGCAATTCCCGTACAGAGGAACGCAGCATCTATTAAGAAATAGTTAAGACATCAGGCCGTCCCTCCCTCCGATTTCCCAAATCTTCGTGAACCCACGCAGGCTTACAAAGCGTTAAAGTTAAAGATGATATAACAGTGAGGCGTCAGATGGGTTCGTTTTTTAAGTTCTTTCAAAGAACCGCAACAAAGTTTAGAAAAATATGTTTTTATTTTTTTTGATTGATTGATTGATTGTTACAAAATTTTTAAGGCAGTAGAGAATACTACGAGTACCTTCTCCTGAACTCGCGAACCGTTCATTCGTTCCGTTTAAGACTAGGTTTCATACATTACTGGGGAACATACAGTATTATCATCACAACAATTCGAGAAGCTGTTTCACTACATAATCTGCCGTTACTGCGCAGTGACAGTTAGGATACCCTGGCGAAGGGGAAGGGGACTTGTAGCCTAAGCCCTTTTCTGCACGGAGTCATAAGAAATAAGGATTACAGACAGAGCTTCAAGTCTATCACCAGGATTGGCCAATTTTTGGAAAACGACCAATCAAATATAAAGTACGAAGACGTCCGACCAATAGCAGTCGCTGAGAGCTAAGCGTTAAATGATGACATCAGCTCCTTTTTGTTACAAAAGCCGCAAAATTAAGACTATCCACTCTTTCAATTACAACTTCTAGATAGTGTATGCAACTATGAAAGACCCGATGTGACGCATACAGTAAAAGTACGCGTAAGTAAGTAAGTTCATTAATTATTAGCTTTTATGTAAATTAAGGGTTTCCTTTAAATAAACTTTGCAGGTGAATTTAAATTTATAATTTTTATCTAGATCCAAACACGCGATTTAAACAACTGCCTGTTGTGTCGGCACACTTCGACGTGTCCGTACGGCGTTGAATGATTCCGCCAAGCCAATTAGAGCTGAGATTTCATCAGTTTTAGGGCCACCGCGTGGTGGCAAAGAGCGTGGGAACAACTACATTTTTTTTCGCTGTTTGAGAGGATTTTTCGGTCTCAGTAACTGCCGTTTGTACTTTGCCCACTTTCCGCTAATTGGTCATTACTATTTGACAATATCCAAATAAAGTGTGTGGAGCCCTCATTTTTCCCGTTTCATTACGCGCAATGTTATTATTAATCAGCCTCGGATTAGTATGTTCCTACTTAGTGGGCCTAACAGGAGCTCATCTCGACGACACCGCTCATGGACCCTCCCAAGACCGAGCCAAGCGGCAAGTGTTGATGACCCAAGCCCAAATTTCCCTCGCTCACTGTTCCTCACAACATCACTCTCATGAACTGCACGAACGGGCCAGAATCAGGCGTGGAGTCCTCGCCGAATCAATCCGCCGTGGTCGCTTCGAAAAGCCCGGTAAAAAACATCAGCCTTATTCATGCGCATGAAAGATTATAATTTTGTTTAACTATTTTTAATTGCAGTTCATCACTCGGACTTTTCGGACTTCCAACGTCAAGCAGCTACTTTGGTCGCAGAGACTAGCCACCACTCCAACCGGACTGGTCTCACCACCGCCAGCGATGTCTTTTCCGGTGGCAACGTTCCCTGCCTGCTCTCCGCGCAAAGCAGATTGGGACCTTTCTACGTTTCCGGTGAGTTGATCCGGAGGGATATACGGGAAGATCAGCCGGGGATCGACCTATACGTGGACTTTCAGTTTATCGATATCAACACGTGCCGACCAGTGGCGGACCTGTACGTCGACGTCTGGCACGGCAATGCCAGTGCGGTGTACTCTGGAGTGCCAAACAACGGCAATCAAGCGGACCGCAGTAACTTTGTACGTGGTCGTGGGTATAAAGGCTCGTTTAGGATCCTTACGGGTTAAAACCAGGACCCCTCACGGTAGGGCCAGGGGGTGGATAAATGGACAAAATGCATTTTTTTCAAGATTGAACCCAAAATTGGGCTTGTTGTCCCTGATCATTTTCAAACTTGTTGGTGGTGTGGGTGTCACATTTCCAGCGGTCCCCTGGGATTTCAAAGCATTTTCAAAAGCATCAGTTTTTTCGTTCAAACTTGAGATTTGTTGAGGTCCAGTATAAGCTCCCTATTGATAAATACAAATGGGAGGTTTAAACATTCAAAAACGGTCTAAATTTGATGAAAAACTAATGCTTTTGAACACGTTTTGAAATTCAGGGGCCTGGAAATCAGATCCACAGACATTTATTACATTTTGCACATTTGCCCATTCCCTGGCCCTAGGATAAAGGGTCCTGATTCCGACCTGTAAGGACCCTGAAGGAGTCTCTAATCGTGGGCAGGGGCTCGTTTAGAGTCCTTTCAAGTCGAAACCATGAGGACCCCCTTGCGGTAGAGCAAGAGGATGGGCATTTGTTTTTAAAATTGAACCCATAAATCGGGGTATTGTTCCTGATTCTGATTTTAAAACTTGAGGGAATGTGGGGGAGGTTTAATTTCCAAGGTCTCCCTGGGATTTCAAAACATTAAAAAAAACTTCAGTTTTCTATTACATTTTACTTTAATGGGGTCAAATATACACATGCACCCTATTGATACGGTAATTGCAAATGGGATGTTAACAATATTCAAGAAAGGTCCAAATTTGATGAAACAACTGAAGTTTTTGAAAATGCTTTGAAATGCCAGGGGGTTCCGGCTGGTCAGAACCCTAAACGAGCCCCTGGTTGTGGGATACTTGACTTTTTCAATAGTTGAGAGAAGAATATAGCAGCAGGTTGTTGCAAAGGGTGCCGAGACGCATCAACGAATGACGCCTTTTCTGCCTGCAAACAGTCATTTCATATAAACTTTTAAATTAAACCATAACTTAACTGTCCGTTTACATAAATTCGTTTGTCCTATTGTAAAATTCCATGTCAAATGCACCGGTATGATCCGAAATATTTTTTTGTACTGACATGGTTGGGCTGGAGACATCTATGGGGGTTGAGATTTCTGCTGAATGGGTTTTAAGTATACAGGATACTTTTCGTAACAAAATTCCTTCGCACCTCTCCCACATTTTCCGTAGTAGTGATCAACTAAAAAAGTACATTGGTTTGATTAAGCCATCCAAAACAGTGACATTTTCTTTTTTTAATTGAAACTATGACGTCGGAAAATGGTTTCTGTTCCCAAATCGAATCGAATCTGTAGCTGGACATTAACGAGATATCATACCTTTAATCTTCCATTTATATATGTACACAAGGCACTTTTCCCGTACACATATATACGACATTAAATGTTTTGAAAAGGACTTCTTGTGTTTCAGAATAAAACCTTCCTACGAGGTATCTATCCGACCAACACGGACGGTGTGGCTCAAATCATCACCAAGTTCCCCGGCCACTACAAAGGCCGAGCCACTCATATCCATCTAGTCACTCATCTGAACGGAACGGTTTACGCGAACAGAACATTCAGCGGTGGTGCCGTCCAGTATGTCGGTCAGCTCTTTCTGGAGGATCAACTGGTCGTCGCTGTAAATGAACTCCCACCGTATAACGCCAATCTAGAGCTCATCACTGCTAACGCGGACGATTACGTTTTCACACAGCAAACGTTTGGTCAAAGCGACCCTGTCGCCAAGTATGTTCTGTTGGGAGACAGACTGGAGGATGGCCTTCTGGCTTGGATCACCTTTGGGATCGATACAAAAGCGAACGAGTCTTCTCCGCCAGGGTTCATCTTGACGGCCGAAGGTGGTGTGGTCAATCCAGACTTCAAGGGGTGGATGCCGGCTGGGTGATTGGATTGGGGCTTGGCTTGAAAATTCCCAGAATGCGCATCGTGCACTGTTTTTGTGTCAGTGAAAGTAACACCAATCCAACTATAGATGCTACAGAAATAGTAGGGACAGTGTAAACATGCTCAATTTTCAAAAACATTTCGGTTGGCTCTAACTTACAGGATCCATTTTTGCTCATTTCTTATTGCGACAGAAACGGTTTTCGTAAAAGACGATTAAACCAAAGCGGAAACGTGTCAGTCAAACAAAACAACAGAAATTCCATCAAATCCATTTAAGGAAAAAGTACCGTCTCCGGGATGAAGTCAAGTTAGCTCATTAGAAACTAAATAATTTTCTAGGTTTTGAAATATCAAACAAACTAATGATAGGCTCATCCGATGCTGCAGCTATTTTGCAGTGTTACGTAAATCATAAAGTTAACGACCAAATGAGTCAAGTCTGTTTGTCTGTCTGTGCTGCTGGTTAGCTGGTCATCAGTCTGTTTTTTTATCTATATATCTGTAAGTCTGCCTACTGGTTGACTGGTGGTCAGTCTGCTTGTTTGTCTGTCTGTATGTCTGCCTGTCTGCTTGCCTGCCTTTTTATTTCTCTGCTAGCCTGTCTGCGTACCGGCGTGCCCATTTACCTGTCTGTTCATCTATTTGTCTCTCTTGTAATTTTTGGTTGTTAGCCTGACTCTCAATCTCATAATAGAGCACCTGCCTTACTCTAAGTAGTACATACATATCATTTAAACACTCTACATGAATTAATGATCGAATTCTTGCAATTCGTGCAACAAAACAACATACACCGTGAGAGCCCAATTTCGTTCGAATGCCAGTTAGGGGAATAAAAACTTAATGCTCGAAGTTATCGAACGCATCTCACTTTCGCTCCGCTTTGCAACAAATTGGTCAAATCGAACTAGGTACGAACTCATTACAGTCGACGGTCATCATCGTTGCTTTCGGTCATAACAGGGACACGAGTCTTACAATAACCTTCTAGCTGCATGTGTCTCTGCTGAGTTACTGGTCTAATGATTATTACTACTATTATATTATTACTATACTATTACTATTAGTATTACTACTTTCCGAGGTACTATTACCTCGGAAAGTCGTCTTTTTCAACGGTACTTTTAGGTCATTATTAAAAGATAGGGCTACCCGTCCCGTGAATGAAAATTCAGGGGCTCATTGAGTTATAGTTTTAAAACCCATGTTTCAGAAAGGAGCAGTTCTGGTTGTATGAGTTCAAGGTGGCGCTAGAATTCCATTTTGGAATCGGGAACTTTTTAAAACGTTCAAAACTTCTCGATTCCCATGTTTGGCCTGAGTTGATTGATCGATGAATTTGTTTCAATTTCAAAGCCAATTGAAAAATAATATTAAGTCTGATTCTACACAATAGGCAGAAAAGCGACATTAGACACTGATTCGTTTGTGCTTGGATACAGCCGGTTTTGACTACGTTAAAACAGGCTGGAATCCAGTCAAAATGGCTGAATGAAGAGATTAGAATGTTTCATGACTTCCAGCCTATATACGACACTAACCTGGCTGAAAGGCAGGCTGGATACAGCCTGAGTCCCTATGCGAATTTAGCATGGGTCGGCCCTACGCCAAGCTGGTTTCCACCCTGGTTTCACCCTGTTTTTTTAGCGATTCGGCCAATTCAAAACTGCATTGCCCTATGGGCGTGTCTGTTATAGATCAATGGAAATGATCGATTAATTTACGTGTATTCGCCCAGGCCACATTCAAATTGAAAGCAAAGGAACTAAACCAACAATACCAAAATCCTAGATCGGGATTCGAGCTAAAAAGGTAGGGTGGCGAAGTTTGGGAAGTGAAACGGAAGAGATATGAGATCCCATTTCTGTTGTAGGCTGTAGAGCGTTCTGAAAAAAAAACACAGAAAGCACGTTTCTTTACAATCACTGAATCCGAAACCTCTGCTGAAAATAACTTATTAGCAACCCACGTCAGTTGAAAACTTTCAAGAGAGCTGAAGGAAATCCAGCGTGGAACATTAGTGGAAAACGAGTGTCTTGCAGGAGACGGAAAATTTTCGAAAATGTAGCCTGTATGCTAGATTACATTGCGGCGGAAAGACGGGCTGGGCGCATCCAGATTAAAAACAGGCTGATTCCAGCCCTTTTACAGGCTTATTACAGTGTCCAACCTGGAATCTAGTCTGAGAGTTATCCGTACGGTATTCATGAGAAGCTGTCTCCTCTCTAAGCACCTCTAGTATACAAATTCGGCTCACTCTTCAAAGAATGTGCACGTGTCAGACTTGTTTTTCTCACACCTTCTTGATCCTTACTCATTTGGCCCATCCATGTTTCAGCCTGAGCAAATGTCAAGACAGGGGGACAGGCAGGCAGGCAGGCAGGCAGACGGAAATAGCCGTAATTCGGCGAAACCTCAAATGCTCATTTCATAACTGTCTGTCATAGCGTCAAAGGCCACGAAATATAGACAAAATTCTTCCGCTGTTTTTCGTGACTAAAAAGCCGACAGGGTTGGTCTATTTCTATGGCAAATTTATAGGAAAGCAATATCTACATCTAGGTATCGATGTATCTATTTTTAAATGGCGCCAGAACTGCCATTTGCACAAATCAAGTACAGAGAAAATTAGCACGTCGACCGCCGATCGAGTGACGATTATCCTTTTAACAGGATGTAATCGCAGAGACTCGCAAACCGCGCGAAGAGAGAGAGGGCAAGAAGAAAAGAAAGTGAATTGAAAGACGTCTCGCGACGGAAAAAAATCCCGGACAGGGCAATTAAATTTAGAATATCGTATCGCGAGCACTATATAAAGTTATACTTAAAGGTGTCTGTCCGTCTGTCTGTCTGCCTACCTGGCTGCCAGGCTCTTAATTATAACGTAAACACTCACTGTAAAGTGGCATATGACGCAGGTTCAGCCCGGCTATAGGGTGATCAAATGTTGACACCGGATTACTCTGCCTGAAAAGGAGAAGAGATGTCAAGGTTCCGTCTGCCGTGAGGGGATGTCATTAAATTCGAAAGGATACCCCCGTCTTCTTTCCTTCCCTTCCGGTGTGGGGTGATGCCTTGTTGACAGAGATAGTTTTGCATTTTCAAGGTTGCCTTGGATGGGTGTAGAATGTGTGACATCCTACTCTCTACCTACCAACTATCTCTGTTTGTTCTGTCTGCTTTCCTCATTACGGGATCGGTCAGTCTCAGGTACCGGACAGCAGATCGAATCGCTAACGAGGAGATCCGTGGACGATCATGGCAAGCAGCTCATCCCGAGTCTCGAAGTTTGAACTCAGCGCCCTCACGAGGCAGACCGAAGGCTGCCACAGCTGACCAATGTTGGCCGAAGGAGAACTTTGCTTTGCTCCAGCCACCGGGTGGCTGCCCGGAACAGAATTGGGGCACGGGAAGTATTACACACACACTCCGACGGAACTCCACGGTCCCCACGGACCTGGTCAGTGGAGTGGTCCACGGTGTCCATCTTACGCTTGACTTCTGTGCACATGACGCAAATCAGTCCTGCTTAGGTAATTCTTTAGTTCAAATCTCTAAATTTACAACGTGTTTGGTGACGATTTAGTACTACTACCTCGGAACCTTTTACCTTTTTTTCGTCTTTTAAGACATTATTAAAACAAAGGATTACCCGTGCCGTGAATGACAATTTAGTGGCCTACTGATGTTTAGTTTTAACACCCATGTTTCAGAAAGGAGCAGTTCTCGTTGTAGGAGTTCAAGGTGGTGGTGGAGATTCTAGAATCTCTGTTTTGGAATCGGGAACTTTTTAAAACGTTCAAAAATTTCCATGTTTGGCCTGAGTTGATTTATTGATGAATTTTTTCCAGTTTTGAAGCTAATCAAAAAGTAATATTAAGCCTGATTCTACACAGTAGGCAGGAAAGCGACATTCAAATATTCAGATAGACAGACAGACAAGCACATACGGGCATGGTGATAGGAGACAGGACAGGATTAAGGATAAAGACAGAGACAGAGACACAGAGATAGAACCGGAGACGGAGACAAAGACAGACAGAGTGACAAAGAAACCTAAGGCAACATTAAATATATTTAAAACTTTAACATGGCCTTGCAAAGCCAAAATGTGTAGCTTTTCCGAGCGCAGAGCGCGAGCAATAGCTTGTATAATTTAATAGCATGATAATCTTCTACAGTAGATATTAATTTTGCCTTTATACAAAAAAATAAGTGCCATAAGATTAGGTTGTTTTGTCGGAAAATCCTTTCTTTTTATATTTATTTTTTATTATTTAATAATATCAGTATTGATATTATGAAATAATTTCAGTATTGATATTATGATATTAGATATCAATTTTCAATACAAAAAAAATGAAAATAAAACTGAGAACATGCTTGATGTTAAAAGTTAACAATGACGGCGATTTATAGTGGTTTTCAATATCACAATATAAAAATACACTAAAATGTTTTTTAGCGGATTTTGATTGACATGTTTTCATCAGATAGTCTTATGTTTGTTTTAATTTTTTCAGTATTATATTACTCCAGAATAGTAGGATAGGACAGTGTGAACACCCAATAGATATTATATTGAAAAGGTCTTCAGAGTCATAGTGAAATAATTTACTTGAATTTACATGCCACACATATTTTAAAATTAAAACCAAACCACGAGCAGGATAATTCTGTGTATACACCTTTGTTCAGAAAAATCGGGACGCTCGGTTTTTCAAAATGCAATTTGTTGCCACAAGGCTGTAGGCTATACAAAATCGTGTTTTGACTTGAGGCGGAAATAGTTGGCCACAAGATTACATTGATTGCACATGTGGTCTTGTGGCCAACTATTTCCGCATTAAATTAAACCAGCCTGCAGCCTTGTGGTAACAAATTGCATCTTGACAAATCGAGCGTCCCAGTTTTTCTGGCCAAAGGTGTACCTGTATAAACTACCTGCATGGTGTCTGTGCATACGGTATAGGTACTCCGACACCCACCTTCCCAGCTGGTGCGTACTGTATCTACCAGTATTCGGGGATTGTGACGTCCCGCGAGACATCTTCTCACTTGCTCAATCACCTCTGCCCGCCCGGGTTCAAATGGTCCTGGCTGGCCATAGACGATGTGAATCTCCGGAATAAGAACGCCCATAATGGGCAGCTGCCACAAGGCGAGTTTTTTTCCTTTTCGACTGTTCAGTACTTTTGCTGCCGCGAGGATGGTGATGCCAATCAGGAGATCGTGCTACCGACGAAGAAAGATTTCATCCTCTTTCCTATGAACTCCACTGGGCTATGCCAAAAAGTGAAAGGAATGACAGCGATAAAGAGCCAGATCTTTTACGACACTAGTGATGATAGTTCCAAGGCGAACGGACCGCCGAGCGAGCCGGACTTTCCGCCTCCGCAATATTCCGTCGACGGTATATTATTACTTCAGATTAATTTTTCCACATCATTATTTATATATACACTTACGTGTAATTCATTAATAATTTGTAGTACCGAAAGATTACTGGGGTCAAGGACTCCGTGTGTCCATCTGCTACTACACTTCGCAAGGTGGCTCGAGTGGTGGTCCGGTGGTGCCGCCCACCTGTTGGCCCAATGAAGATTTTGCCTTGTTTCAGTCCGCAAAGGGTTGTCCTTCAGGAGATCCCTGGAGTCCAGGATATGTGCAGCACACGGAAGGCCATAATTCCAAGGTTCCTGCTCAAATAAAAGGATCGGTCACACCGTAAGTTCACCTCGATAAACAATTGTGTCTGTCGCTCTACCCATGTGTCTGCAAGAGTTGTACCTACGTCTGTATCTGTGCTTCTGTCTATGCTGCCCGTATCTGTGTCTGTGTCTGTGTCTGTCTTTGTCTACTTGCAAACTGTCAACCAATCAGCCTTTTGACTGATTGTTCATTCTGTTAATATAGAGACGGCTTGATCCTGGGGTACTGCAGTCACGACGCCGAGACCCAGACAACAGAATCCAGTCCCAATGCTGCCGGCCGCTGTACAGCCAGCAACACCGCGACCTTCCAACCCGGCTCCTATTGCGTCTTTGTGGGCTACATCAACTCGACCAACATCTTTGACAAGTCCTGTCCGCAGGACTTTGCCTACAACTGGTTTGTCATCGACGACGTCGACGCCAACAACCACAACGCCAAGAACGGCACGGTTCCCGAGGGCGAGTACTATGACTTCTCCACCGTCTACTACGCCTGCTGCCGGGACGACGGCTTTCCCTCCACGCCCATCAGTCTGCCCAACAAAGAGGCGTTCGTGCTAATGCCGTCCGAGACGGATCGCAAGTGTCAGGCGGTGATTGGCATGAACTACGAATACCTCGACGTCTTCTTCGACAGCGAACTGATCGAGTCCAATCTGATCCCTTTGCCGCCGCAACCGACCATCCAGCTGGACTATGTGATTGATCAGCCGAAGGATCAGTGGGGCGCTGGGATGCATATCAAGGTGTGCCATTACACGCCCATCGCCTAGTTGCATCGCATAAAAATAATTTCAGTTTGCGGGCAACGAAATTTTGCATGACTTGTTGTCTGCGTACGACTTATTCTGTGTACAAATGTAATTGGCAACAAATTTATTCTCAAATGAACTTGATTACTGGGAGAAAATCTGTCTGACTTAATACAGTTTGATTTGATGCGATACAATTTTATGGAATAACAATATGTTTAATAATTTCTAATAGGTTTCTCGAGAAATTCGGTCACGCTTTTCAGATTGAGAACCTGTAGAACATATAAATGAATTCTTTTAAATTAATCAAGTCCTTGTTCATTGAGTCTCTTAATCGAGTGATTTGTCGATGGAGAGACTGGCCCGGTAAACAGCTTCCGGCAACCACGCGGTTTCACTGGGAGCTTACTATGTTGTTTACGGAGGACCGACCACTCACGGTTTCAAGGAAAAATTTGACACTTGGCAGCCATCACTTCCGATGAATCGATCGGTAACCGCATTGCAAACCATTTACGATTCAGAGTAGGGTAAAAAATTCTTCTGTCGGGCGGTCTGTGTTTTCAGGATGACCAGGAGTAACAAATTTAATGTAGTGTTGGACACGCCCAACAAGTCTCCATATCCAATCATGATAGTTCTTTAACTCACGAGTATCATACTAGTTTGTAACTCTGTCCACTCTATTAACCCTATTCTGATGTATGT
>LRSR01008684.1:0-10994 GCA_001579985.1 Hypsibius dujardini
GCGGAGCAGGGGGTGGTTAAGTGGTTGTGTAACACTGGAGGGTCCGGGGTATGGGCAAAAGGGGCGGACCCTCCAGTATGCTCAATCTTGTCGTTGACTCTACGTTTCGCAAATTGTCCATGGGCAGCTGCTCCAGCTCCGGGCGGAAGCCACGAGACTCCAACAGGTCCTCCAATACTGTGCACTCCTCCGCCGCAGTTCGACCATCCCCAATTGTCTCCTCTGGCCATTGATCTATTGTAGCTGAAACGACATCGACGTTGGACGAACTGAAGAGAGAAAAAAATCAAAGTATTTTCTTGCCATAACAATACATTCCATCGATCAATCAAGCACACGATGACTGAACAAATATTTGACAAGAGACTTTACGGTTAGGTTGTTTAAATATTTTTTGAAAATATATTAGAAATCCAAAATATCGGCCCCTGATCTTATAAAAATACATACCTATTTTACTTAAAATTTTCAAAACCACAAATCGTTATTTAGAAGCGTAGTTTCATCAAATTAAACATTTCAATGTCATGTTCTTTGTCAATCAATCGATCGATCAAGCACCAGTCCCTCTGGCTCGGTGCGCACTTACTCGTCAAAGGGAGCGCAAGCCTCAACCAAGAGCGCCAGACGCTTCTCATCCACAGCGGCCTTGAGGTCAATCATTTCCTTAGCCCGTTTCAAATCCGCTTCCTGATGTGCGACTCTGACGACGGCATCGATGAGGCAGGTCTCACTGGTCGAATTGGTTCCCAGCACGTCGCGTATCTCATTAAGCAAACCCAATTTCTCCATTAATTCCTCCACCTTGCTGGCCATGATGATATGGTCAAAACGACACGCCGTTTCTTACAGACTCAAAATAATTCACTAAACCTCATTCTTTATGAAGATCGGAAATAAATTTCTGTCCCGAAAAATCAAAGAAAAGAAAAAATGCGAGGCAAAAATTATCTCGTGTATATGGCGCGCTTTAAGTTGAAATCGCATTTTTCTCTGCGAGCGAGCTGTCGCTTGTAGCCCTCGAATTCAACGGCGTCAATCCGAGCTTTCTCGGTTTGTGTTTGTTGGATTTCTGTTGCGAATTGCACATACCCAAACATATGCGGAAACAGCTGATTGGCGGCGCCACTGGGCTTGCTTGCTCGATGTCGTCATCATCGCATCAGCTGTTCACGCACTCGGTTTTCGTACCATTTTTGCCATGGCGCAAACTTTTTATCGATTGTGAGATAAAATTTGTGAAGCCGGTTACAATAAAAGTCGAACGGGGTATATCCCTAGAAGGCCAAACATCGACCTCGAGTCGGCTCGGAGTGTTAGCAGTTTAGGAGATTGCTTGCTTGCTTGATTTACAGTCGTTTTGTTGTCATTTTGAACCGGACCGTAAATCATGCAATCAACCCCTCTAAAGCCGTAAATCATGCAATCAACTCCTCCAGAGCCGTAAATCATGCAATCAACCCCTCCAGGGCCGTAAATCATGCAATCAACCCCTCCAGAGCTGATTTAACTCATTTACGATTTTGGGGTGTTTTCTTACTTTTGCATTTTCAACGTTTTTTTTAACTTTTGTCGCTTTACAGATTTCGACAGATTTTTTAATTTTTTAATATAAAGCATTTTAGCCAACGCAATTATTATTCATATTTCTGACCGAAATGCAGAAGTACGAGTCAGACACCGCGGGGCACTTTTCATGCAGACATTTGGACTTTGACTCAACTTTGTTCGGCAACAACCCGTCAACCGCTATTCAGCGTGAACCGCCCGAAGCGATCCACTTCACTCACCCGCACGTACGTTTTATATGCTTCCGTAATACTTCGTTGTCTCCGAGAATTACGACAGATCAAACTACCACTTCGCGTAGTTTCTTCCCTTTCGCTCTCTTTTTCTCTCTTTTTCTGTTTTGCTCCATGATTATTCCTTGCAGAAAGCGCTGATACTTTTTCCTGCTAGATAAATTTTTTTTTTAAATTTTTTTTATATTTTTTACTCTTTTTTGAAAATCGACAGGGACGATGCCGGAGTCGGACATGCCAAACGGGGTGAAAATCCACGAAAAAGGGACGACGAACGGCGAAATGAGTCCGTGTCCGTGTGAGCCGGAAAGTCCACCTGTGTCCAGCGGTGAAAATAACCCAATCCTCCGGTCGTCGACGTCCACACCGGCCTTTAACCGGCAGAACAGCACGGTGGTGTACGTTCCCCTGATCGATCGGATCAAGCATTACATGGCCAATGGGGATAAGTTCTTCTCCTTCGAATTCTTCCCACCGAAGACGCCCGCGGCAGCGGCGAATTTATTAGCTCGGTATGTGTTGCCAGGCGGCGGTTGATTGATTCCTTGATTGTCCTTTTGCGTGTGTTGCCTTGTGGGCGGTTGATTGATTCGTTGATTGTTCTTTTGCGTGTTGCCTAGTGGTGGTTGATTGATTTTTTTTGCCCTTTTGCCTGACTCATGTGCTTTGCATTGATTGAATGATTGTGTATGGGATTAGTTAATTTCATCAACTCAAATGGCATTGCCCAGTAATTAGGCAATTTTAATTCCACTCCGTTTTTACGCTTCTAATTTTCAGTTAGAATGATGTTTATTCGCATCAGTTTTTCTTGATTTGGATTCTTAAAACAATTTTTATCGCATCTATTTTGCTGCTGTTAAATTTTGTTGCGATTTCAATTCGAATGTATTTTTGTATTTTTGTTTTAGAATAATTCTGCTTCGAAATATTTTTTTATGTGATTCACTTACGAATGAAATCTGCCGGTAAGTTTAATATCCTTGTGCAGTGTATTAGTTCGGCTGATTGATCGATTGATTGGCTGCTGTTTGTGTGGTATGCTCGATGCATTAGGATTCTGTTGGTGCAGCCCTTGTCATTTGAGCCTAGCCTACGCCTTAGGAACCGTCACTGGAAACTATAATCTTTCTCCCATTCTGACTATTGTTTTTCTTTTTTGTTCAGAATTGAGCGTATGGCTGCAGTCGGTCCTCTCTTTGTCGATATTACATGGCACGCTGCAGGCGATCCGACGGCTGATAAGGAGACAAGCTCCATGATGATTGCCAATGCAGCGCTGAATTACGTCGGCGTAGAAACAATGCTGCATATGACATGCTCTCGATTGAAGAAAGACGAAATCGTTGCGGCGATTTGTAAAGCGAAACGGCTGGGCATTCGAAATATCCTGGCACTTCGTGGTGGTAAGGACTGAGCTTTCCTATCATGTCCGGTCTGTATGTGCGTCTGTCTGCATGTCTGCCTCTCTACCTGCCTGCCTGCCTGCCTGCCTGCCTGCCTGTCTGCCTGCCTGCCTGCCTGTCTGCTCGCCTGCCTGTCTGCCTGCCTACCTGCCTACCTCTCAGCCTGTTTGCCTGTCTGTCTGTCTTTCTGTCTGTATGCATACCTGTTTGTCTGTCTGTATGCATACCTGTCTGTCTGTCTGTCTGTCTGTCTGTCTGTCTGTCTGTCTGTCTGTCTGTCTGTGTCTGCCTGCCTGTCTCTGTCAGCACATCTCTGTTTTTTGTCGTATATCTCTCTCGGTCTTGCCTATTTGCCTTTTTTGTCTCCCTATATGTCGAGCTGTCTTTCTGCGTGTGTGCCTGTTCTGCCTACTTATATGCCCGATTATCTGTCTGTTCAGGGTTGCTAGAAAAGCTCCTCTTGTCCGTTCATGATTATGGTTATTGCTTGGTTTGATTGAAACAGACATTCCCGTCGGCGAGGACGTCTGGAGTCCTTCGCGTGATGGGTTAGCGAATGGATGCGAATTGACCCGGTTGATCAGGGAACAGTTTGGCAACCATTTCAACATATGCGTGGCAGGTTGGTTTGTTCTGTTCTTTATTCCGCTTGGGTTAGCGGTCACATTCCTTAAAAGACCAGCCTCAAATGTTTGAATGCTCTTAGGCTATCCGCAAGGCCATCCCGATGCGAAGAACTACGAAGACGACTTGAAGTATTTGAAAACCAAAGTGGACGCCGGAGCAGACTTCATTATTACCCAGCTATTTTTCAAAGCCGAACACTTTATCAAGTTCGTCAAGGACTGCCGAGCTATCGGTATTACGGTCCCTATCATTCCCGGCATCTTGCCTATTCAGGTACCACGCGAGCGGAACTACATGCCTGAGCAGGACGAGTTGCTTGTTATGATCAGTCTGTTTGTCCGCCGGTTTGTCCTTCTGTCTCCTATTTTTTCTGTCTGGTTATCCACATGTCTGTTGTCTGTCTATCTGTCTGTTTCTCTGTCTGTTTCTCTGTCTGTTTCTCTGTCTGTTTGTTTTTGTCTGTCTGTCTGTCTGTCTGTCTGTCTCTCTGTCTGTCTCTTTGCCTGGTTGTCTGTCTGTCTCTTTCTGTCTGTCTGTTTGTCTGTCTGTCTGTCTGGCTGGCTGTCTAGCTGTCTGTCTAGCTGTCTAGCTGTACATTGCATGTCAACGTCTTTCCGCCTGTCTGTCTCGGTTTTCAGACCTGCAGATGTGGCTGTTTGCCGTGCCTGTCTGTTGATCCTATCCGTCTGATCGATGTCGTTTATTCCAGAGCTACGATTCACTCCGGGCAATCACCAAACTCTCAAAACTAGATGTCCCTCAGGAAATCCTCGACGTCGTCCAGTCCGTCAAAGACAACGACCAAGCCGTCCGCAATCTTGGCATCGAACTGGCCGCCGACCTCTGCCGGGAGCTTCTCGAGTCCGGCCATGCGCCCAGCCTCCACTTCTACACTATGAACCTCGAATCGTCCACCATTGGGGTGCTGAAACGCATCGGCATGTGGACGCAAGAGCCGAAACGCAGCCTACCCTGGAAAACCAACGCCAACTACAAGCGCCACACGGAAGACGTCCGGCCGATTTTCTGGCAGAACCGTCCGAACTCCTACATTCAACGCACCATGGAGTGGGATGAGTTCCCGAACGGCCGCTGGGGTAATTCCGCGTCGCCCGCGTTCGGTCAGCTGAAGGATTACCATCTGTTCTACCTGAAGAGTCGGATCGCAAAGGAAGAGCTGTTGAAGATGTGGGGGGATGAGCTGCATTCGGTGCAGGATGTCTTTGACGTCTTCTTCAACTACATCAGCGGGACACCGAATAAGGGCGGCCATAAGGTGACCAGCCTGCCGTGGAGTGAGGGCGAATTGGCGTCGGAGACGTCGGTGATTGTGGACCAACTGGCGACGTTGAATCAACACGGCGTGTTGACTGTTAACTCGCAGCCGAGAGTTAATCAAGCTCCGTCGAAGGATAAGGTGCATGGATGGGGGGATGCTGGTGGATATGTCTATCAAAAGGTGAGTTGACAGACAGGTAGACAAACAGACTGACTCACAGACAGACAGACAGACAGACAGGCAAGCAGACAGGCAAGCAGACAGGCAAGCAGACAGGCAAGCAGACAGGAAATCAGACTGACAGACAGATAGAGACAAAGGCACACAGGACAGGACAGGATATACAAACAGACAGATAGACAAAGGCAATCAGACAAATTGAGAGACATATTGTTAACAATCTGCTTAGCTGGCAGTTGGTCTTATAACCAGTTCTGTTATTTTTTGTTTTTAGGCATATCTGGAGTTTTTTATATCGAAAGAGAGAGTACCGCGGCTGCTGGAAGTTTTGAAAAAGTACCCCAGGGTGACCTTTCATATAATCAATGCTGCGGTAAATTTCTTTGCTGTTTAACGTTAAAAATTGTAATATACTGACTACTGATATTAGTTGAAGCGACTGTGGCTAAACTGAAGTGCGCGTTTTTTAGGGCGAAGAATACTGCACGGACGCAGCCAGCATTCAACCGAACGCCGTGACATGGGGCGTCTTTCCCGGACGCGAGATTATCCAACCGACCGTGGTGGACCCAGTCAGTTTTCGGTGCTGGAAGGTGAGGTCTGATTTCGATTTGCAACTAATAATCCATTACACGTAATACTCTACCACAATGTTTTCCGTAGGCGCGCTTTATTAAATAAATAGTTTTTTATTCGTTTGGTCATGTGTTTTTTATTTGTTTTTTCTATTAATTTCTGTTTAATTATAGGATGAGGCTTTTGCTTTGTGGCACGAGCAGTGGTGCTACATCTACCCCGTCGGTTCGCATTCCCGCGAGATCCTTGAAGAGATTCGCTCCACCTTCTTCCTGGTCAACCTGGTGGACAATGAATTCCCGCTGGAATCGTGTCTGTGGGATCTCTTGGGGGAAGTCATTGCCTGTTGAGGAACACCTTGTTCGTTTCGTCATCCTCATTCTACTACCCTCAGCTGCATTGACGACGGACCTGTCGTCAGGGACGACTATACAGGACACGCCCACGCTGGACACACCCACACTGGACCAAGAGGAATTTATTTGATTTTAACGAGATATTCTATTACTTGAGAGGATGTTTTACCGTTAGCCTTGGCGACTGACTGCGATTGTTCATTGTTAGTTATTATTGTTAAAGACGTTTTTAATCGTGCCTATCATTGCTGCAGTGCTGCTCGCTCGATGTTGTGGGCAGGATGCCGCACGATTATATTCTCTCCCTCTCTCTCTCTCTCTCTCTCTCTCTCTCTCTTTCTCTCTCTCTCTCTCTTTCTCTCTTGCTTCCCGCGGCATTAACAATTGACATTCCAATTAACCCGCGGGCATTTCGGTTTTCTAGAAATAAAAGATGATGCCAAAAAAAGTGAAAAAAAAATGTTGCAGCTGTTTTCTTTGCATACACAGTCACACAGGCACACAGTCACACAGTCACATATACAATTCACACGCAGTCGGAAAAAAAATGTCAGGCTGCTGCCGATTCACAGACTGAAATTGTGCAGTGAACTAGTGTGTGATTTTTTTCCTTTTTTTGCTCAGCGGATGCGCCTACACACACTGCACGATATGTCTGTGGTGATGTCCCGTGTCGTCTTGCCCGACTGCTGAGAATCACTCATCGAAATGCCCTTCCCGTCTGGACGTAATCTAAACTATCTCGTCTTCTCTTCATTGGCCATACTTCTGAGCCTCATCCAGTCGCACGTAAGGATAGACTCAACTCGTTGGCCAAACTAATTAAAAGCAGTTTTTTTATCAGCTAACGAAAATTTCCAACCAATCAATAAATTTTTTTTATTAGTCACTGAAAAGCTTTTTAGCTCAGAAATGACTTTTATTATTCCTCATTTATATCTTTAGTAACTAGAATATATATATAATACAGGCTTTTGGTTAAAACTAGCTAAAATATATATTTACATTATAGTTTTATTTATACAAATATATTACACACACACTGAGACTATAAATTCTAACCAAATTTACAAAATGGCGACTAGAAGTGTAGTTGAAGTTTTAGTTTCAGAATTAAAATTATCTACCTCAGCTATGAAATCAGAACTAAAAGCGTGAGTTTAGTTAAAATTTTAGTTTCTATTTTATATGCAGAAGCCATAAATGTGAATAAAAGTTTAACTTTAGTTTTGGATTTCGCACTAAACTTATATACCAAAATTTTAAAATGGAATTTTGGCGAACAGATTAAATTCAGTTCTAGTTTTAGTTTCAGTTTTAGTTTTAGTTTCAGTTTTAGTTTCAGTTTCAGTTTTAGTTTTAGTTCTAGTTTTAGTTTTAGTTTCAGTTTTAGTTTCAGTTTTAGTTTCAGTTTTAGTTTTAGTTTTAGTTTCAGTTTTAGTTTTAGTTCTAGTTTTAGTTTTAGTTTCAGTTTTAGTTTTAGTTTCAGTTTTAGTTTTAGTTTTAGTTTCAGTTTTAGTTTCAGTTTTAGTTTTAGTTTCAGTTTCAGTTTCAGTTTTAGTTTCAGTTTTAGTACAAACGTTATACGTAATACCAAAGCTATAAAATGCCCTGATAACACTGTGCTGGTTTTCAGATTTGTGAGGGAAAGTTTAAGCTTAATTCAATTTAGTTTTTTAGCTCAGTAAAACTTTGCTAATTTAATCCCTTGATTTCACAGGACTCGGACTGCCCGAATCTCTTCGATGTCGACCCGAACGCGGACTCGGCGGGCCAGTTAACCGGCCTGGAACGTTGCTTCCTCGACTGCACCCGCGGCGACGCGTACGATGTCATCTGCGAGGACGTGGACTTTGTCACGCTGCTGGCCAACGCGAAGAAGATCCCGTTTAAGGAGCGTGACTTGAATGTCTTCATCTTCAACTCCCCCAAGATCACCGAACTCGACGGTGGGACGTTCGGACCGATGCGGGTCCACATGAAGGAGCTGGGCCTGATGGGGCTGGACCATTTGACCAGCTTCCCGATGTTGAAGGAGCTGGACACGTTGGAGATCCTCAAGATCCAGAATACGCCGGATTTGCGGCAGTTCTCGCCGGAGATCCTGCCGCAGAATCTGCAGAAGCTGGTGCTGTATGGAACAGCCATCCAGCTGTTGACTGTGGACTTACAGGTGCGGCTTGAGGAGACGTTTCACATGAATCTCCGTTAGGCATTCCGACAAGGAAGAGATCAATCACGACGGATAAAGATGAAGTTACAGACATAGGCATAATATCGACAGACATGGTCGTAGACATGAAGAAAACATTACTGGACGCGAAGACCAGGTCTCAGGCATGGGCATCTTCAGACATAGACACGTAGCAGCCACGAGAGCTGTTTCGCAGACACGTGAAAGACATGCCCACATTATACATACATGGTACATGCCCAGGCACAGGCAGAGTATTTTTCAGACACAGACAGTCGTTTTCAGACACAGACAGCCGAAACAAATGGCAGGCACAATGGCATGGCAGTAGTCACAGGCACCGGCAAGACATTGACAGACATGGCTTAGGTCAATCACAGACTTAGACAAGTCGTCAAGAGACATGATATTTGTTACAGACATGGAAGACGCATTAGCTCACTTGTAAGTTAAACACCGTCACAGGCCGCGGATGTTGCCTACTTAGGCACGAAAGCAAATGCCGACCGACTGAACGAACGAGTAGTCTCAGACATAGACAAAATAGTATATACAGTGAAAATACTAGCATGTTTTATAAACGTAAAAACTTATTCCTGGCAAGGCAACGAGTAAATGGCGTAGAGATCAAATTTTAAGTGTGCATTCGTATTTAAAGTTGGCTGGAAAAAGATTTGTTTGTAGGAAACAAAAGAACTGAAAAAAATGATGGGGTTCCACTTCATCAAGCAAAAAATCCGGGGTATTCGAAAGAATTTCCTCACCATTTTTCCCAACCTGAAGACGGCGGTCTTTTCCGGTAATCATTTTGACCTCGACACAGTTAATGACCAGCTGTTCGCTGGGAAGAAGCCTTTCGAAAAATTCGTGATGCGAGGAAACAATTTTTCCGCCACGGAATATCCCATCAGACAAATATTTATGGAGAAGCTGATGGAGTCGATGAAAATAGTGGACAACGGTTCGCTGGATTTGTCGTATAATACCTTGCCGATCACCAAGACAGCCGTCAGTTCCTTTAATACGTTCAACAACGTGAAGTATCTTAATCTGGTAAGAAGAATGGAGCAATGGACATCACATTAATTGTATGATTTTTATTGGTCCTGTTTTCTGCTTTCAAGGCTGGAAATCAGTTTGGCCAGTTCTTCAAGGCAACGGACTTATTTGCCAATTTCACCTATCTAAAAACCCTCGATTTGTCTTACTCCAGTCTACCGAAACAGAGTGGGATATTTAGCGGTAAGAATATGCGCCAGGATAATGTTGTATTCGTTCTGCCGTACAGTACAATACGAACGGAGGAATGGAGAAACATTCAAACGGATAGACAGTCATACAGACAAATGGACGACTTAGAGACAGATAGACAGACATACAGACAGACCGACAGATAGACAGACAGACAGACAGACAGACAGACAGACAACAGACAGACAGACAGACAGACAGACAGCAGCAGACCAACCGACCGACAGAGAGACAGATTGACAGACAAAGAGGTGCAGTAAATATAATTGTATCGCCAGGCACAGACACAGACATGGATGGTGGAACACAAAATGGAATCTAAAATCTAGTTTCACAAAACACATCTCAAACAAAAATTTCAGGATTGGCAGAACTTAAGGATCTGAACCTGCGCGGCAACGCCTTCCGCAATTTAAACCGTGTCGACCTCTTCGCCGGATGTAAAGCCAAACTGCAGCGCCTTGATCTGTCAGACAACAAGCTAATGACTCTTCCATCTGGCAATTTCACCCATGTCACCTCCAGCCTGACCGAGCTGATTCTCGCCGGGAACACCTTTCACACCGAACTCCTCGACATAGACGACCTCGACAGCATGCCGACCCCTGTGTCGGCCCATCTGAACTTCTCCAGCCTTCAATTTCTGGATCTAGGGAGGACCCAATTGAAAACCTTCAAAGGTGTGTGGTTGGCCGGCCTGACCAGTCTCACACGGCTGGACCTCAGCTGCAATCACTTCAAAAACGTGACAAAAGAGTTTTTTCTCGGCTTGCCGCCTTCGATTGAACATCTGGACTTGTCTTTCTGCGTTTCACTCCTGCCGAATGTGCCGAAGATCCAGGAGGATGCCTTCTCCACGTTGGGAGCTCCTCCGGAGAATGTGACGGACGGCAGCTCTAATGCCACGAGTAGGCTGACCGAACTGGTCCTATCTTCGGGCTACCTGAAAGGGTGGATCTTCTATAGGTTGATGGCGCTGCCGAAGGCCACGCGGAACAACCTCAAAAAGCTCGATCTGAGCAACAATCAAATTCGCTTCTTAACACCCGAACATCTGCAGAATTTCACGAAGCTGGAGAGCCTGAATTTGGGGGGAAATTTCATTCAGACTATAGGCAAGGGGACGTTCAGCGGGATGACCAACCTGCTGGCGTTGAATCTATCCAGTAATCATATCGTCAGCGTGCAGAGGGAGGAATTGGTTGACTTGAACAACTTGTATTTTCTTGATTTGTCAGATAACGGAATTGGTGAGTTCTGTTTTGGTGGTTCATCTGCCTGTCTGTCTGCCTGTCTGTCTGTCTGTCTGTCTGTCTGTCTGTC
>LRSR01008687.1:0-21369 GCA_001579985.1 Hypsibius dujardini
AAGTGCAGACCACTAATCTGCCAGACACTCTGACCAACTGTTCATCTCTATCGCACCGCTCCTCTTTTTCGTCCCTCTCACTCACTCACTCCCCCCCCCTCCATCTCCCCAAGAGAAGCAATTATCATTTTCCGCTGATTTAGTCCAATGCGCATGCTATTATGTTGTACCATAATTCCGTATGACCGCACCTGATTATTAAACGCCAGTCGAATTTGGACCAGCTGCCGGAAAAATTGCGCCGTGTATTTGTCAAACAGTCGCGCTCAGCGCACAGTGTGTGTGTGTGTGTGTGTTTGTGTGTGGACAGAATGGACACACTCGAGCGTGCTGTTGAGTTGGTGAATAATGTTCGTGATGACTTCCGGTCGCTCCCTCTCTCGAGTACACCTCTGCTGCGCATAGATTTTGTTACAACAAGCCGAAACACTTGCATTTGAATTTTTAATGATGGACTTTTTCAAAAGGGATTTGTTTACTTTTTGAATGGGTCGAGCGAGACATCAATAGAAAACGGGAGATCAGTTTCAACGTGCGAGGTTGTATGGATGGATTCTGTACACATTTCATCTTTCCACTCACAGTTAAACGATTTTTTTGGGCAGCATTTGAATCCCGTTATTCCACATGTATTTCTCGATAAATTACTGCAGTTGGTGTTGTTGCGTTTGTTTATTGACTAGTTGGATTTAGCAGTTGATTGATGGATTTGATTGAAGGTTTGATTTAACAGTTGATTGATGGATTTGATTGAAGGTTTGATTTAGCAGTTGATTGATTGATTTGATTGAAGGTTGGATTTAACAGTTGATTGATGGATTTGATTGAAGGTTTGATTGATTGTTCTGTGGCCCTGTGGTTTTGCGACGTTGCATCAGACTTCTGTATTTAACTCGCTTCGAACTTGCAGATTCAATTGCTTTGATTAACTGCCGCAATCCCAATCGTTTTTTCGTAGACTGTTCAGCCGCAACGTCACTAATCTCAATGTAGACACGGCAGACGCTCGTGTGGCAACCCTGGTCCGTCCGTGGGGATAGTACCACCTACCAAATATTTGCATTGCCTACTTGACACGCTGATATAACTGCGCCGACCATTTACGGCTTGGCCGGTGAGAAGGGCAGGATATAAGGCATAGAGAAGTCGTCGCTGTTGGTGGTTATACCTGCGCGTTCGGTCGCCGGGTACTTGGGTACACACACAGCGAGCCCAGTGAATTGCGAAATGGAAAGTAGGACGACTCTCTCGATCGTTGTTGGCCGGCACGGGGCAATGTTAACGGAAAAGCTATATCGCCGATACTAAAGTGCCTTGATTGTGCTTTGTATTGTGTTGCTGTGAGTACGCACCGCACTATGGTCCTCGGAGAGTGAGAGATAGCAGTAGTGGGTACGGATTGAGTGTGTTCGTCGCGGAGGAAAGCGAGAGAGATCGAGGTTAAGAGTTGTCCCTCTCAACCTAGTAATTAGGCAAGGTGGGTGAAAGCAGTGTATGTGTATGTGTGATGAGAATGTGATGCGCGACGTGGTGTTGGCTGTTGCTGTGTGTTGTGAAAAGCGCGCGGTGTGATGTTTTTTTCTGTCGCTCAGACGGCGCGGCGGCGACGCGCACACAATATCTCCCCCGGTGTGAAGAAGACCAATTCTTGCGGTTGACTGCCCTCGTCTCTCTTGCCGCTAATGTCTTATTATACTGCGGGATGACTGTCCTGAAGGGCTTTAATGTTGTGAAAAAGTTGTTTGATATCGATTCTAATGGCAATAGAAGACAATGCGAACTGATCAGTGGGTGGGCTCTTTACCTAATCGCATCGATTGATTGATTCGTTGGTTTGGGTGGTGTGAGTTTATTTGATTTTCGTTTCCAGTCTTGTCGTGGGTTTATTGATTTAGTTATTTGCCAAGTGTAGAATGAGACCGGAAGTGCAGGCGATCGATTGTCCTCTGTGCCTATTTCGTTTGTAGTGGAGGGCTGTATTTTTATGTAAATTGGGGAAAGTGGAGTTTGAAGAGGTTGCTGTATAGAGAGAGCTAGGTATCGTGCTTGAATAAATCAAGATCGATCAGTCTAGACGGCGCAAATATTCTGCCTCGTAGTGTCTCTCTCACTACTGCTGCTTTGGCTGGCCTTCACGATGCAGGCCCGTTGGACTAAGTATGGCGATGCACACGGAAGTTCTCTATCTTGTCTGTTTGTCTGTCTGCCCATCTGCCTATCTATCTTTTTGTCAATTTCTCTGACTTAACTGTTCATTTATATATCTTTTGGTCTGACTGTCTGTCTGTCTGTCTGTCTGCTCATCTGCCTATCCATCCGTTTGTCTATTTCTTTGACTGACTGTTCATTTATATATCTTTTGGTATGTCTGTCTGTCTGTTTGTCTGTTTGTCTGTCTGTTTGTCTGTTTGTCAACCATCTGTCTATGTCCGCCAATCTAACGGCTAGGCATGTCTGCGTGTTTTTCCCCATCCTCTTTGCCTGCAATATTGCATGTCTGTCTATCAGTCTTTTTTTGTCTGTTGTGTGTTTTTGATTTGCATCTTCATACCATAATGCCATGTCTTGTATTGTTTACCCTGAAGTGTCCTGCATCGCAAATCGGCAGCTCAGCTGATTATTACGGGGGGAAACGTGTACGGAGGTCCTTACCAGCTGACGCGGCGTCGAACCAAAACTGCCTTGAGACAAGCAGAGCTAAGGCAAATTATGAGTTATTTTGAGCGGCAGCGTTTTGGTTTTTTTAGGTGCGTAAACAGCTAATTATAACTTCTCCAAAAATGGTTCCTCGTCAGCGTGAGCGGGTGGGGATGGTTCTTATCGTTTGAAAATGCGTGAGTAGCTCGCTGTCTGCACTCGTGTTCATGTACAGTATGATATGATCAGTTGAAATCGGAAGGACGAACGGACAGGCAAATCATGGTTCTCCGTGAGTCACTCACGGCGCTTGTTTACTCTGTTTGTTGTACCCTACATCAACCTTGCCGGTCGGTTGCCACCTCACTTTTAATTACAGTACTCTGCATTTTCCAACGGATTAAAAATTGCCACATGACACATTCTTAATTAATTACTGGTCTGCTATAGTTCCCGGGCTTAATACTTGGTAGTGTAACTATGGATCATTCGAAATTGATTCCGACTTTCGGACACGAAAGCGCGACAGTAAAGCGCGTCAGCCACGGTAAACTGTATTGATATGCAAGTACCCTTTGAAGTTGAATTATTAGACAATCAGGGGCACTCCTGGGGCAGGTGTCACCTTTTTAGAATGGTCGTTTGTTTGGGGTTTCACGCATGCATACACCTTGTTTGTCGCTGTTTTTTATATCGGTCATTAGATTGGCATTTACTAACGTTGTGTCCATATTTGAACGTGTCGGTCAACGCGGCCGGCAGCAGCCCAACCGTAAATTCACTCTGTTGACAGTAGTCCTTTCCCATGTACTCTGTGCATGAGCGAAAATGAAACGGCAAGTGGAGATGTGTGAGCGTGGAAACTTTCCCTCACAGGTTGCTGCAAATCGTGTATGGCAGATTTGACCCACAGCCTCCAAACTCATCAATACATCAATCAATGATACATCAGAACTGGGCAAACCAATAGGACAGCCACATCGGCAGACAAACAGGCAGACAGACAATAGACAGACAATAGACAGACAGACAGAGAGACAGACAGACTAACAGAGAGACAGAGAGACAGAGACATACAGACATACAGACAGACAGACATACAGACAGACAGACAGACACACACACACACCCACAGACACACATAGACACACACACAGACACACAGACAGACACACAGACAGACAGACAGACAGACACACAGACAGAATGATAAAAAGGATGAGTAACGTGCGGTCAGACAGGCATGATAGACGACAAGGTCTGTTGAGATTTTGATTGCAAATTTGTTTTCTGTGTTCTCAGGTTGGACGTCAAGACAAAGACTCCCCTATCGTTGCGGGTCACAAGGGCTCCGTAACGGACATCCAATGGTGCCCCTTCAACGACAACGTCATTGCCAGTGCGTCAGACGATTGTACGGTTAAGGTATGGCAAATCCCGGACGGAGGACTCTTCATCAATATGACGGAGCCGATCGTCTCCCTGGATTACCATCAGAAGGGCTGTCGTCAGGTCCAATGGCACCCCACTGCCAACAACGTTTTGATGAGCGTCGGTAGGGATTACAACTAGAATCTCTGATTGCTTCTTGGGGTTGACGGAATGATGACATTATTTCTGCGAGTTGCTGACGTTCCAACCTCAGGGGTCATTTTTCTACGTCTTGTTACAGGCGCCGACCAGAAGGTCGTCATCTGGAATGTGGGGACGGGCGAACCCTTGCGGATCATCGAGTGCCATCCGGATGTGATATTTTCGGTGGCCTTTAACTATCAGGGCTCGAAGATTGTGACGACCTGCAAGGATAAGCTCATCCGCGTCATTGACGCCAGGACCGGGGAAGTCATCGAGGTATAGGATTATTTCGTGTTCCCAACTGTTTTCTCATCCGTACAGCCGCTGTTTGTCTCCCTGTTTGCAAGGAGATGCAGTGTCTCTGATAAGTTTGCCTTTCAAAACCCGGTCATCGGCATTGGAGAAGTGTCTAGACACATTTTTATCAGTCGTGTGGTGCCATTTTATTGTTGGAACTAATTTGTGTCGCGCGCTGTTTGCAGAAGGGGAAAGGCCACGACGGAGCCAAGTCGTCGCGGGCGATTTTCCTGAAAGACGGCAGCATATTTACCACTGGCTTCTCGAAAATGTCAGAAAGGCAGTACTCGCTCCGCGATGAGGTTCGTACCGAGGCGCGAGCAACTTACGGAAGTGATATGCTTGTAATATATAATATGCTTGTGTGCTTTTCGTTTAGACCATGTTGGACGATCCCATCATTATGGTTGAGGTGGACACATCCAACGGCATCCTGGTACCGATTTACGACATTGACACTGGTCTCTTATTTGTTACCGCCAAAGTAAGCAACCTCTCCCCTTCCTTCCTTGTTCTGCTCTCAATGTCAGCGATTATACACATAACTGTTGTTTGATTCTGCAGGGTGACAGCCAGATTCGCTATTTTGAAGTCAATATGGAACAGGTGAGATACGACGTGACGTCATTCCCAGTCAGACCGAGGAACAGCAAGTGGACACACGGACGGATCTGATTCTCCTGGTTTCCTTACAGCCCCCTTATGTGCACTACATCAACACCTTCCTCAGCTCCGATCCCCAACGCGGTCTCGGTGTGATGCCAAAGCGCGGCTGTGACATCGGCCTGAATGAAATCTTCCGGCTGTATAAGCTTCATGGAAATGGACGCGTTGAACCTATTCGCTTCTATGTGCCCAGAAAGGTGCGAAAACGCTTGCACTGTAGATTCAGTGTCTGAGGCCGCTTGAGGGTGACCGTTGTGATTGTCTGTTATTTGTCGGTTTCAGTCGGATTCCTTCCAAACGGATCTTTATCCGGACACGATCAGTGACACGCCCGCGTTGTCTGCTGACGAGTGGTGGGTGGAAAAGAAGGACGTGGATCCCATCTTGATCTCGCTGAAAGGTGGCTATCAGGCCAAGTCTGCTCAAACCCTGACCGTGGCCAAAAAGTCCAATGCCCTGGATAAGATGCCGATGAAGGGCCGGGATACGTCAGCGGCGGTAAATGACATGAGCGACGGTGGTAGTGATGACAGCGCGCATGAGAATTCCGCTCCCCTTGCTCCCGCGCCCGTCAAAGTATGCATGATTCGTGTGTAACCTTTGTAATCCGGCATGGCGAAACAACTGCTCGGGTTGATCACCTGGCTTCCAACCAACTAAAAACCTTCTCACCCAACTTCCAGCGAATTAAAAATCCTTCCTCCTGCTTGCCACTTGAGTTCACGTACTAATTGACCAGTTTTTGTGATGCTTTGATTATAATTCACAGACACAGGCAGATAGACAGGCAGGCAGACTCCACACACACACACACACACACACAGTCACACTCAGACAGACAGACAGACAGACAGACAGACAGCACAGACAGACAGACAGACAGACAGACAGACAGACAGACAGACAGACAGACAGACAGACAGACTTACAGACAAACCGACAAACTTAGAGATAGAGGTCTTGAGACAGACAGATCGATAAGTAGAAAGGAAGACCAAGCGACGGATAAACAGACAAAAGTAGGCACTCCTGTTTCATTTTTTTCTCTACTCCACAACGTACGACGTATTTATAAACTTGGAATTTGTTCACACAGGATCATAAGCTGCTGGAGGAGCTCCAAGGAGAGATCAAGAAGCTTCTCAAGACAGTCGCCGACCAGGACAAGCGCATTTTGGTTTTGGAGGCCAAGCAGGGCATCAAATCGGAACGCAAGAGCTCCGTGGACGAGGGCTCGAAAGCGGCACCAAAGGAGAACGGAGCTCACTAGCCCTCGTTGTCTTCCTGTTTTTTTTTGCCTTGCTGCTGGTTTTTCCTCTTTTTTTGTCTGCCGCTTGAGGGCGGAGCCAGCTTTTAAATGCTTGCGATGCAGCTCGAGCTCCTTCATTTATTATTGGTTTTTTGAAAGTAATATTCACATAACACCTGTTGGACATTTCTTTTTTATTTTAACGCTGCTTTCAGTTTCTTTGATTCAGACCTTTTTTTAATTCTGAATTGCACGGCTCGCTTTTTTTGAGTATTTACTGCTGTGCGGCATGATGCGGAACGTTTAAAAGTGACGACCTCGACAGAACTATTAGTTCCCCACCCGGGAGTTCTGGCGCAAAACGAGCCAACCCCCATTAGGCAGACGACACGAAATCTTACAAATCTGCCCCAGCATTTTGCCACTGTGACGTTTGAGTGATGAAATCCCCTCCACGTTCTCTATGGCAATCAGTCACGTGACTGGCGATGCAACAGGGGCTTCATTCATCTCAATTAACAGGCAGTCGGTCACGTGATTGATGCAACAGGGGCTTCATTCATCTCACTGTAACAGGCAGTCGGTCACGTGATTGACGATGCAGTAAGGGCTTCATTCACCTCACTTTAACAGGCAGCCGGTCACGTGGCTGACGATGCAACAGGGGTTTCATTCACCTCACTTTAACAGCCAGTCGGTTAGATTACTTGTACACAGCTTTTTTGTCCGCCGCATTTTGCAGGAAGTTCGGCTTCACTCAGTTCCATTGCGCCTTGAGAGAATTGTCCACTGCTATTTTTTACGGTTGTCCTGTCCTCTCGTCATCACAATTAATGGAGCATGACATAACCCATCAATCATCCCGGAAGTTATTTCCGCCTCCAGGATAGTGCTCTTTGTGGTGGATTGTTTTTGAATCTTTGGTGCAGCTCTATTCGATCTTTTTTTGTGGACTCCTAAGGGACTCCTAAGGGAGCAACCACTGGTGTGTTGTATCCGTGCTGAAATACCTTCCTCTGCCGCACCGGGATGCCGAAAGTTGCATGCTGGCATACCAAACTACATAGGGGCCGGATTGCTCCGCCCATCGAACTGGCAGACCCGGTTTCCTCCAGCCTTGATAGTAAAGAGGAGGAAGCCAAGCCACACTTTACGGATTGGGACTTGCGATGGGACCCTGTCACGATTAAAAAAATTCGGTTAGTCTTTAGAGTCATGCCGTTGTCGTGGACACATACACATACATTGTATGATTTGTATCTCCGTGCATCGGCTTATTGTGCTGCCGAATACGTGACACAACCGAACTACATATCATTTGGCGTAATTCTATGGGTATACCGGTACTCCTACTGTCAATTTTTGAAACTCTCGCTGTGTTTTGCAGATTTAGCGATTGCTTTGGGAGAAGGACCAGGCGAAGCTTTGCTTTCCATATCGACACTCCGCTCTCTGTGATGAAACAGTTCTACGCCGACTGGAGAGGCTTGCCGGTTGCTTCGCTGCGTTTCATGATTAGCGGTTCGTGAACTGCTGCAGTTGCGGTGCTCTTTTTGTGCTGTCCAATCAATCGGTTTCCGGGACTGGTCAGCGGGACCTTCTGCCAATCGGCTCTCCGTTTGGTTCCCCACACATTAGGCTCGAAAATTGCCCGATTGCACGCCTTGGAAACGGAGCCCCTTTGGGAGGATATATACACAGGCAATCTGTCTTTCTAAAACACAAAATATTGCCATGACTTATTTGCATTTCAGACATCTTTCCTGCCGGCAGCCAGACGCTTCGCTCACTGGGAATGATGAACGGCGACAATATCGACGTTTTCTGTACTTCCGACAAGCTTGCTGACCCTTCTGCGATTCACCTACGGTACGGTAAGAGTCGATTTCTTTGAGTAGGCTACAGTACTGGTAATGCATTTTCGCGTTAGACAGGGACAGTCGTACTGGAGTGGAACGTGTGCACGGCTGTGTGCACCGTACACGCAGCACAAGCGCCGCGTGGCCGATTAAACGTTCCACAGCTCGTACGCTGTCACTGTCTAACGCGAAAATACAGTACAGCTCCAAAATATCGAAGCAAACAATACTTCTCCGTGACTGCCTGTTGATATTTGAATTATATACCGTATATTGGCAATGATTATGCGTACATACGTATGTACTTACGTACGTACGTAAAATAATGTATCGGCTGTAACATATGTAATTAGGTTCAAGGATACGAACGGGAGCCAGGAGAATGTGATGGTCTACATGCACACAACCATGTTCTGGGCTAAGCAGATCTATGCTGACCGCATAAGGGTGCCTCTCTCATCTCTGCGATTTCGTTTTGATGGTAAGTCCTCCGACACGTCTGACCCTCTCCTCAAAGATAAGATTACATACCGGTACATGTACATACATGGCAAAAACCTTGCGCTAACCGAGTTGATGAATTGAACTTTATTTAAAACAAAGCTTATCAGCTCAGAAATCTGAGTTGCCCCATGGACACTGAAAAAGTTGTCAGCCTGTGGCGGAAAAGATGAAACTAATTTATATGGAATTATGTCAGAGAAACAAAAATGGTTTCAGGCGATACATGTGCAATGAAAAGGACGAATTAAAGCAAACGGTTTTTGGGTTCCTGTAAGAACAAGTGGTTGTGTAAAATACTGGCGGAATCTTTTATGACAGAGACAGCAATCTGGAAATATCAGCTGCTAATCGAAAGCGTTTCCGAGAGTTCTCAAAAATTATCGTGACTGTCCCGCGGGCGACAATCAGCAGTCCAATCACTTCCCAATCCTGGATGCCGGTGCGTTCCCGATAGAATGCGATGGTCGGTTCATAGATTGACTTTTTTTCCATGTCCACGTGGTGTGGCTGTTCTAGGCTCGTCTCGAAACGAATGGTGGGGTCGAGAATGAACCTTTTTCCAGATCCGCGGTCGATGGCAATAATGTCTGTGCGTCAACGACTGCCGTTTTCTGCGACGCATCCACTCTCGTAGTCGATCTCAAATCCGATTTCCTTCAGCGCCTCTCCAATGAGTTTCTCAACACGATCGTGTCGAGCATTTCGTAGCAGGGAACCTTTCGGGCAAGCACCCAAGGCGTGGGCAAGGGATGCAATCTCTTTGCAGCCCGGAGATCTGCAAAGGTTTCCGTCCTGACTTCATTACTTCCGCCCATTACATTCGTGCATGGCTGTTGTACACAACCGTCCAGTTAAAGTGCTTAATTCGGTCAGCGCAAGGTTTTTGCCACATGTGTGATCAGAACCTGGTTAATTCTCCTTTTCAGATGCGCCCGTACCAAATGACAGCACTCCGTCATCGCTGAGCATGTCCGAGGACGATGTAATCGAAGTGTTCCAGGAACAGTCCGGAGGTGGTTGATCTTATTGATTATCAAGTGCAAAACTGCCGGTTTACGAGTAATTAGCCGTCTTTTAGTTTGCGCTCACGCCGGTGGCTGATAATTGCTCTGCCGCTCTTTTACTCGGGAAGTCATTTTTACAACTTTTATTCAGCTTTACTTCATCCTGTGTTTTTCGTTTTATCGCCAATACTATGAGTCGACCTAATAAGTTGAGCTGAGGGTGGCACGGGAGTGTAGTGTCACAACAACGCCATCTATCGCGATGTCCTAACCCCGGCAGCGAGTCTACTGTAGTGACGATTGGTCACTGAAGTCCGACATCGTAATATTGTAAAATAGTGCAAATGTAATTTATTTTTGTAGCCGACCAATTTTTCGTTCGAATCTTCCGCCGATCGGACAAGATCGACCGGTCCATCCTCCTGTTCTCTTGTCGTCACCAGCCTACAACCCTCGAAACCTTCGCTCCGTCACGTTTCGCACTCGACACTGCCGCCTTTGTTCACCAACCGTGCTTTCTCGTTGAAACCTCCAGACAATCTTCCGGAATGTGCATTCCTCCCTCCACCATTGGGTTCGCCATTCTGACGGATTATTGACTGCCCCCTTTCCAATTCATCAATTCCTTGTTGCTCGACCACTCCGAAGAACCTCGAACCGTCCTGTTACCTGCTCCTACCTGGACCAATCGGTTCACGGTCACCTTCGACCACTCTGACGAACCTTCGATCTCTCTCGAACCGTCCTGTTACCTATTCCTACCTGGACCAATCGGTCTACGGTCACCTTCAACCACTTCGACGAACCTTCGATTTCTCTCGAATCGTCCTTTTACCTGCTCCTACCTGGACCAATCAGTTCACGGTCACCTTCGACCACTCCAACGAACCTTCGATCTCTCTCGAACCGTCCTGTTACCTGCTCCTATCTGGACCAATCGGTCTACGGTCACTGATTCTGTAGCATTGCCATCCCTTTTGACCATGAGGTTCGCCATTGTCAATTTTCGGGCCGCTAACATTTTTTTGCACCTGTGGCAGTTCGAAAGAGCGCATTTTTTGTGGGATTGTTGCAAACACAAACGGGTAGAAACAAAATGAACACAGCCTACGAGAGGCACTCCTAACGTCTTGGCATTCGGTCACTCTGTACCAAGCGACTGCTTTTTGAATCATTCAGCATGGGTAGTTAGATCATGGCCTCATAAGCGGTATGTCCGAGTTTCACGGATTTGCATGCAGGGATCTGAGAAGAGGAATTTCTTTTGGAAGACACACTTCTCAATACTACTGCTGCCGCATATTCCGCAGACAAACGAAATTTCGCTACCGGATGAGACAAGACACACTTTCCTAGAGTCAGTTGCTGCACTCGGCAAAAGATTCAGAAAGTAGATTGGAACGGACAGTGGCTAGAAGAAATGCCGACATTCTGTTGAGAACAACAATCAATCAATCTAGTCACAAATCAATCAATCAATCGATCACAGATGAAACACTTCGCATGATTTCATGCCGCACGGTTCGGCCCGTCGATCTTACCTTTTCTCAGCCTCGGCGGAATCCTTTTTTCTCAATCGTATTAATTGGTTCTCTAATTAGGCTGTTTACGTCGATAAGGAAAATAGACAGACCATTCGTCATGGAGGCACATGTAAGCCGTTAGATATAATTCACGTTTGCACATCGGTCAACTACTCTCCGCTAGGACAAATTCTTCCCTCTAGGCCTTTGGCCGTAATTCGACAAAACTTTCAGAAATAATTTAGAAGTTGCTGATCTAAAAACTTGCAATACCAGAATTGGAACGCACCTTCTAGTCGCGATATAAATGACCGAGTGCCAAGACCTTTGGAGTGCCCCTCGTATAAGAGTCAGAAGCGGCCTTCCCCTTTCGCCGCTCCGAGACGGTAAAAATCACGTGATTGATACACGTGATTGATAATCATTGCGACAATTTTTTACAACGTTGCATCTGAAGGGACATTTATGGGAACTTCCGTTCCGTCACTTTCTCCGTCCATTACGACACACCAAAAGTATTGAGATAATCGGCCACGATGAACGTGTTAGCCCAGCAGTGGACCAGCGAGGTACGCCGACCGACCTGGCTGTGTTTGTTGTGCAAACAGGAAAGCGTCGAACAAGGTAATCGAAAGTCAAAATCAGCACGAACTTTTGACAATGTTGTCCTTAAGTCAACACTGCCGGAGATTAGTTTGGAGAATGAGACCGCGCGGCAGGCTCTCAACGCGAACTTTAAAAACGTGAGCCAAAGTGGGCTGGCTGGCTGACCATCGGTGCCATCTCTCCTCCTCCTCCATACAGGCCACCCCGCAATGTGTGCGCAATGCCGCGCTCTACCGACCCCACTTCAAACAACACCATTCAAGTCCGAAACTTAACGGATCAGTGTAGTGTGTGTGTGTGTGTGTGTGTGTAGTCTGTCTGTCTGTCTGTGTTTGTGTCTGTGTCTGTGTCTGTGTCTGTGTCTGTGTCTGTGTCTGTGTCTGTGTCTGTGTCTGTCTGTCTGTCTGTCTGTCTGTCTGTCTGTCTGTTTGACTGTTTGTCTCTGTCTGTCTGTCTGTAGTCTGTGTGTGTGTCTGTCTGTCTGTGTGAAGAGAATTGGAGAGGAATTCGCTCCGTTCTGCTCACATGAGTTATATTTTTCAAAACTTTTCCATCTCCTATCACAATCTTTTTCAACTAGGTACTATGGCCTAAGGATCAGACAAATAAATAAAAATGGGCGGAAATGCGCATCTGTCTATAAGATCTTCTACACACACACAAAATGCATTCCAAGTTACTTGTATTACGAATTTTCCTACCGTGACTGGAGGGCCAGGAGGTTAAGTACAGTACAATGTATAATGTACGGAATATCCATTTCAAGTCTATATTTCTTTTCTGCTAATTATTTTATGACCACCATAAAAGTCAATTCGCTTTACCTAATTTCACCTCTCTGGTAACACTTTCGCGCGCGCTAAGTAATGAATGAAAATTAGCAAAGCCCCCTAAAGAGACTACATCGGGACAAAAAGGGATTAGCCATTTGGTAGCCCGGTGTGCGGCGAGCGACGCATTAATGCGTGCGACAATGGGTCTTTAGACAAAGTCAACACGGTCGAGTCAGTCCGTCTGGCTGTGCCTCGCCAGGTCGCTGCCAGTTCGTCCTGGTCGCATCACAGGACAGTGCCATTAAAACGACAGACAGGCCGAGACAGACAACCGTCCCTTTAGCTGCTCATTAATGAGAGAGAGGGTGAGGGTGAGTGAGAAAGTGAGTGAGAGAGAGACATTCTCCAAACAAGAACGCCACAACCAATTATCACTTGTTTGCTAACAGGTCTCATTTTCTTTCCCCAATCCCAGTTAATGCACTTCATCTTGTCTCCCTTCCCCCTGATACATCCTGCCAGAATGCGGAAAATTAATTACTTGCCTTAATGTACACAGACACACACACACAGACACACACCTTCCAGGCAGACAGCCCATAAATAGATCGCGACCTTAACGACACCAGGGCGCTCTCATTTTGATTAGGCGCTCCGATTAATTAAACCACAAGACACTCGTTGCGGAGGCTAGACGCGCCAAATCGAGGCGTGGGAAGATGATCAAACCGGGAGGGAGACAAGAAGACAACGAGGCAGGCAGTGGTGGATTATTAATGCCCTTTTCGTCTTGATGGGAGAATTTGGACCGTTTTGTGTAATTTGATACGACCAGCCGGATGCGCATGGTAGAGATTAATTCATTACTAGAGTGAAGGATGGTGCATATATATATATAATACCTTGATTGAAAAATCTTCGCAGTTGACGTAAACATCAGGTGGTAGAAAGGGTGGTGTGTAACAAAAGTCCAAATGACTGGCCCGGTTACAAATGTGAAAAAAAAGGAGAGGGAGAGATAATGAGTCTTCCACGTAATCACCTGCAAATTTCATATCTAACTACAAAAATTAAAACAAGACCGCGTCGTCGTCGTCGTCGTCGCACAGACACTGAGCGACAGACAGCGTCGAGCGACAGCGGGCGAGAGAGATCAAATTTCACTTTTCCAAATTCGTGCAATTGGTGCAGGGCTGTCCACCACCGTCGCCGTCGTGGTCGTCGCGAGGAGCCAGCAAGTAGATAGAGAGAGAGAGTGAGTGAGTGAGTGAGGGAGGGAGGGAGGTTATTTCCGGTTAATTTCCGGCAGTCACACACACACACACACACACACAGAGACTGGTGCGTGCTTTCTCGGTGATGCGATGTGATGCGATGTGTCGGTGAGCGGGGGTGGAATTAGGATTCTGCCTTGAATTTGCCGGTAGTGCTGCTGTACTGGCTGAGTGGCTGCGGGACCTTTGCCATGTGAATGACGGACTGGTGGTGCTGCAGCTGCTGCTGCTGGTGGTGGTAGTGATGGTGCTGCTGCTGCTGCTGCTGATGTTGGTGGTGTTGGGCCGCCAGTTGGTGCTGCAGGTTGAGATGCATGAAATCGTGCGGTTCGTGGAGGGATGAAAAACCGCCGCCGCCGCCGCCGCCGCCGCCGCGTGGTTTGAGGTCTGCGAGGAGGTGGCATGGATCGGTGATGGGGCTGCCGGTGTTGCTGGGTAATGTCATTTGCAGGGGCAGATTGACGGAGGAGGGATTGACGGCGGTGCCGCTGTGAGCGTGGAGCGGCTGCTGCTGAGTGTGGCTGTTGCTGCTGAGCGGGCTGGGGTCGTGGTCGCCGTCGTGGGACGAGTCGTCGTCGTTGTGCAGGTCGTTGGACGCGCAGTTGGAGTTGGGTGTCGATCTGAAAGGTCATGAAAACAAGGATGATTTTTGATGGGGTAAAATTGTTAATTTATGTTACAGTTAATGGCTAGCACGAACAACGGCTCCCGTGAAATACTGTATACAGAGTACTATTCAATCATCTGAGTGCTGAAAGTACGGATAAAATGGATTTTGCATGCACTTCTCCAAATCCAGCAAGAAATAGGAATACAGACAAGAATTTTCACGCGTTTAAAAACAAATGCGGTTTTTCATTATTAAGTTATAAGAATAATAATACTGTGTCAAGGTCTCATAACCACACAGGTAGGGATGTATTGTAGGGATAGGGATGTAGGGATACAGATAGGGATGTAGGGATGTAGGGATGTATTTTAGGGATGTAGGAACAGGTAGGAAAGTTCTTTTCTGCGTTATTCCTATTCTGTTAATGAACACTTCGGCAACCGCTTCAAATTTCTTCCTCTGATTTTCGGTTCTCTATTTAAGTTAGTTTTGTCACCGTTTCTTCGTATTTTCTCACGCCGTCTCATCTCCATCGAAATTTTTTTCACGATCCTAATTGCTCAAATCCCTTTGAATCGAATTTAATAATTAAATAATTATAACAGTTATCTAATTATTATTTATTTTTAAAGTATTGCTACAGTGTTATTATCACTAAAAAATGTATTATTATTGTAGAACTGCTGTTGAAGCACGTTCTGATTAATTCGAATTCGTTCACATTTGAGCGATACTATTAATGTTAATAGGCAAATTTAAAGTGCCTTCAATAATCCTCACCGTTGCGTGGAAACATTTTTTCACCCCATTCAAATGAGCTAGCTAAGCGAGAAAGCGGAAGCGTCGTCTGCATGCACATCTACAGCACATTTCACGATGAGGCTAATAATCCGGTCAAAGTCGTTAACCAAAATAAACCACCGCCCAAATGACTTTACAAATGTCACTTTAAAACACCAAATCGCTTTTCAAGTGACAGCATATTATTAACACTCCGGCCACCCTTCGCTCCCTGCCTCATCTCTCATTCATTGCTCCCTCGGCAGCGCAGCAGAAAAGCCAAACACACCCGCGCCCGTGTAAAAACTCACAAATGCGCACTAAAATTCCAGCACGCGCACGCGCACTCTTCATTTTTATAACTTCCATCGTGCCTCAAACTCGTTTCAACCACCTCTAAAGTGCTCAAGAAAGGGTGTCAAAAAGGGAAAACACTTACCGGCCGTCACCTTTCCCCTCGGCAGAGGCACGATCGCGCTGCCGGCGATTCTTAAACCAGTTGGAGACCTGCGTGGTCGTCAGTCCCGTCATCTCCGCCAGCTCTTTCTTATCCCGCGGCGAGGGATACTGATTGGTCTTATACCACTCCCGCAGGTGATTGCGGCTCTTCTCCTTGAAGCAGTAGCTCGTCTGCTCACCGTCCCAGATGGTCCGCGGCAGCGGGAACTTTCGCCGCACCCGGTACTTGCCGACCGCGCCCAACGCGCGCCCCCGCAGCTTCTCCTGCTCGTTATAGTGCGCTTTCAGCCAGAGCTTCTGCAGCTCCGGATGGGACTCCTGCGAGAACTCATGATTCTCCAGGATCATATACAGCGTCTTGTACTCCTGCGTGGCGAAGGCGATCTGCGCGCGGGCCTTCAGCACCGACTCGTGCTTCTGGATCTCCGGATGCTGCGGCAGATTCCACACAAAATGCCCGAGCCGCTTGATGTCGCCGCCGCGTTGGAGGACCTCGCAGACCACGGCGATCTGCTCGGAGGAGAAGCAGCCGCCGGGGCCGCCGGGGCCGCCGATGACGGGGCCGTAGCCGGCGTTGGGGTCGCCGTAGCCGGACGGGGCCTGCATGTAGCCCATCGTGTTGTAGCCGCCGCCGCCGGAGAGTCCTCCACCGACGACTCCGACTCCGCCGCCGCCGCCGCCTTGGGCTGTCACGATGCGCGGCAGTCCGAGTTGGTCGTTCATCGTTTTGGGGTAACTCGATTCCCAGGTCATTCGAGATCTCGGGTCGTGTACTGTATGTAGATATAGACAGACAGACAGACAAGAGACGGAAAGAGAGAGAGGGGGGGACGAGTGTGCGCCCCGGCAAAAACACACACCAGATGTTGGCGGGGTTGGATTAAATAAAATCGCTCTCACTCCAGAAATATATACGACCGCGACGACGACGACGACGACGACGACGTGCGCGAACGATTGACTTGGACGTAATGTTAGATGATGATGATGAGGATGATGGGGCAGAGAGATGAGATGAGATCCAGGAGCGGTAACGGAGAGGGGAGAGATCAAAGGCACATGTGAGGTTCACTTTACGAAAACTGCATATGTGAGCATGTGTGCCCTCCGGAACCCGTAATTTGCCGACGGATGGCAGTTTTGGAGGGCGGGTGAGTGAGTATGCTGAGAGGATTGGTGGTAGCTGGTGTTTGACTTGCAAATGGTAGCTTGAGACAACTCGCGTTTCGGGACGGCCGGTCGACGATTATGAGTGATCACCATATACACACACACATACATACATACACACACATACATACATACACGCAGGCAGGCAGGCATATACACAGGCAGGCAAGCATATACACTAAAAGTCAACTAGGGTTCATCATCTCTCATTGCAGGTTTATAGACTCCCCCCCCCCGCCACTCAGGAGGGGTGTACTACTAGTACACCACTCTCACTCTCTACACTTGAGGACGTGCCTCTCCCTCTCTCTTGTCTGTCTGTGCCTGTCTGCCTGTCTGTCCGTCAGTGTCTATCTGTCTGTCATCTGTTTTAATGGACGCAAAAATGTGGATTGCTGGTGGAGCGGCAACGGCTGCTGTGGCTGCCTGTCATTTCGCTTAGTGATTGAGACGAGGAGAGGGACGAGGGGAGTGTGGATACCGGGAGAGAGAGAGAGAGAGAGAGAGGGGGGGTCTTTCCTTTCCAGGAGAGGGGAGCATCTCAAGTGGCAGGTTCATAGGTTCGCGCGTACGGCGCTCATATGCCCGGGTGTATATGCTGGAATTTTTGTCAATTGACATGAGAGGACGACGGAACATGAGAGTGGATCGGTAAGGTGTGGCCCTTTCGCGTTCGGCGCGGGGTCGGGTCGAATGTGGTCAGCTGCGCTGCGCTGTTGCCGAACTCGTCTGTCATCCGGGCAGGGACGTCAAATGCGCAAGTTGCCATCGTGTTTTGGAGGGAATGAAACCTTTAATGCAGAAAATATACAAAGTCAAAAAAGAAGGGATCATTTTTACGTAAAGAAGTTTTCCTCATACAAATATATGTGGGTATGCAATTTACGATGGGACTGCCTATATGTATGTACCCTGTATGAACTGTGCGTAGTAATGTGGTCGGACTCAAAAACGGGATAAAAAACTGAATTTGATTATATTTAATTTAATTTAATTTAATTTAATTTAATGAGTTTGGTTAACTTTATTGAATTTGATTTGATATTTCAATGATATTTAGTGTGTTTAAAAACGTTTAAAAATGTGAGCCATTGGAAATTGAAGTTAACGCCAAAACTGAGAGGGTAGAGAAGTGGGAGACGGTGGCTGTTGTGCTTCCAAATTCCTTGATATCCCGATGGGCAATTTAAAAATTAACGAGCTAGGAGGCCCCCGTGTGGGTGAAGAAAAGGGGCGGAGAGGAGTGGTTTGAGTTATTGCTGTGCGCCCAGCTGGAGAGATCCGCCCAGGCCGTCCATCCCCCTTGTCAGTGACGGCTTCCGCGATAATGGTGATTGACAACGAGCCCAAAGCGATCAAATCAGGTCGTTTGCTAAACATAGCGCTTACCAGTTTACCCAGTTGAAAAATCGCTTCGCCACTCGTAGTGTCGGTTGCCGCTCCGGTCAGCGATAATTTTCACACAGCCGAAACACGCAATGCAGTGCAGTGACTACTAAGACATGTGTTGAGGATATGGATTATGCTGTAGCCAATTTAAACTAATGCGAAACTCGGAATTTGAAAGGTCACTGATTTTATGTCCATCTAGTTTTTGTACATGTACGTGGTACGTGGTATGCCGGTTCAATTGCAGTTGCTTGTGAGTAAGTGTACGCATTATGCGTCCATGTCTGTGTCTGTGTCTGTGTCTGTGTCTGTGTCTGTGTCTGTGTCTGTGTCTGTGTCTGTGTCTGTGTCTGTGTCTTTGTCTATGTCTGTGTCTTGTCTTTGTGGGTGTTTGTGTCTGTGTGTGTGTCTGTGTGTGTGTCTGTGTGTGTGTCTGTGTCTGTTTTTGTGTCTGTGTATGCATTCATTTTTGTATCTATGTCTGCCAAGTCAACCTCAAAACCTTCAGTTATCTCTTTTTCTCATGAATGTGTCTGCATTTTGTCAGCCTGTAGTATCTGTCCATCTACACGAGGTTGGACAGGAGGATCTTTATCTCTTTGGGTTTTCCAAGTTTGAATCCGTTGTAGGAGCAGCGTTTCTTCCTTAATAGGTTCAGACAGACAGATGAAAGACGCAAGACAAACAGGAGGCCAGGAAAAGAGGGACAGGAAGTGGCCTGTCAAGTGATGTCGGCCGGCAGTGAGATCATGCCCAACTGGCGCCTGACTCATTCTCCCGATAAACAAACCTCCTTTCAGGCACTCTTTGCGCAGACCTCTTCCGAGTGCCCTGTCTGTGCCGTGTCTGTCCCGGTGAATGAATGCAAAATCGGCAGTCAGCGGGGATTATAATCGTGCCGTACTGTGGAGTGTAGTAGCCTAAATGCAAAGTTTGCTTTCACCAACAATCAAGTACAAACAAACTCAACTCATTGTGCGAGGAGGGTGCTTAGGGTTCCGCGCCAAGTCACCTCCGTCGTCGTTCTCGTCGTGGTCGTCGTCGTTGTCGCCGCCGTCCATTCATAGAACTTTCCAATAGGACACACACATGAGGCTAAGTACCGGTGTGAGGTAGAGAGAGAGGTAGAGTGGACTGTCTGCGGATTATTGACACACACCACACATTGGGATTTACAACTACTCCGTTCTTACGGGAGCTTAATTGACTGCGGCTTTCATCACGGCTAACAGTCCGAGGCGTGTGAGATTTGGCGCGTCTGCGGCCGTTTGCAAGCCCACCGCACCGTTGCTCTACTATGCGAAACGGCTACTTCCGGTAGACAGTGTGATTTATTTTTTGGGTAGTTGCTCCTCCTCGCTTCCATATAAGAGTCGGTGGGTGCAGTTACCGAAAACGCCAACACTGCCGCTTTCGAATTGTTTCCTATTCTTTTTTCAATGTACAAAAAGGCCTAAAGACCCACAGGCAGGGTTATGTTGTTGCACTCAAAAATATAGAACCTTCCCGACGCATCCAGACGGAAATTATGCGCACGGAAGCGCAAGTTCCTACAGTACCTTACTATACCTTACCTTTCTGTACCTTACCTTACTGTACTTTACTGTACCTTACTGTACCTTACTGTACCTTACTGTACCTTACTGTGCCTTACTGTACCTTACTGTGCCTTACTGTACCTTACTGTACCTTACTGTGCCTTACTGTGCCTTATTTTACTATACCTTACTGTACCTTACTGTACCTTACTGTACCTTACTGTACCTTATTTTACTGTACCTTACTGTACCTTATTTTACTTTACCTTACTTTACTGTACTTTATTCAGACCTTTCTACCATGTACGTTGAAGATTGCAACAACTGATCCGTTATTACACATTGTGTCACGGTTTTATAAAAGGTAAACTAAATTCATAATCAACCTCGCTTCAGATCCGTTTTCTTAGTAGCTAATTCGGGTAGCTAATGCACCGCGTTATGATCACGCAATTACTGTGTTCGCTCGAGACATCAAGTTCAACTTTCCCCCGTTAATAATACAGGCAAGTGATGGATGGATCGGGTATAGGATGTCCAGTTGAACAAAGTGCCTTGTCGCGCGGCTTGTCCCAGTCAAAAATAACTGTTGTGAGCGTAAAATTGCCGTGCCGGTGTGGTGTGTGCGATGATGATGAGTCTCTCTCACGCGGTGTGTAAGCTGACCCCGGTGTACTTGACAATCCGGAGTCAATCTCCACCACGCGATAACGACGACGACATGACAGTAGTAGCGTCAAACTACCGGCACTCCACAAGAACCATGATATGCGCGAGAGGGGAAAGAGAGAGAGACAGAGAGTGGGGGGGGGAACCGTGCGAGCATATGTCATTTTAAATAAGCGACCTTATTACGGAAAAATTTGCACTTTAACGAGCGCGCCTTCATTCGGCCTCCGCGCACTCAACAAGCAACGCGCGCGCGCGCTCACGAAAATGATCAAGCGTCGCACACAAATTCCAGCTATCTCCTCTCGCATCCTCGCCCCCATAGTTTACAGCCGCGGAGAGAGGCTGTCCGGTCGCGTCCACCACCAATCTGTCCGCGGTCGTGAGCACGTCGAAGGGCGACCGCGCCAACAGTGTGTATCCCACGCTTGGGCCTTAGATCGGGTTTCCTCTTTCTCGCAGGCATGAAATGGAGGCAGAGTCACTCTCTCACTCTCTCTCACTCTCTGTCTCTCTCGCGCGCACGATGGGGACCACTGCACACGGGGGTCGGGGAGGAAATTTGAGAAGTTTGATGGATGAGTTTCAGCTGCTTATGTCAACAATGCCGCACCACACAGCAGCGACCAGCAGCCCAGTTTAATTTGTATTGGGTTATTACCGGGGAACGAGTTATAGACCGGCACGACCGGCACCGGCTGCGGTCATTTCACCCTGCTGCGGAAAGTGTCGGGGCATAACCGTCGTCTCTCCCCTTTCTTATCCACACTCCTTCGCGGGTGCATTT
>LRSR01008689.1:0-41540 GCA_001579985.1 Hypsibius dujardini
AACGAAAGCTCAAGTGTAATTAGCAGCTAAATCGTAATGGACTGAAAAAAGTCTGTCTAGACTGTAGAGCAGGCTATGTGAAGTAGAAATTCTTTCAAGAAAAAAATAATCTTATCCAGTATCACGATCCGTAACGTGTTGGGCCGGTTAGCCCGTCGTTTTCCGTGGTCAGCGCATCGTTGACCGTAATCAAGATTCCTCCATCGACGATTGCGCGGAATGGAACGCGGGAGAAGTCCAACGCACGGAAGTAAATATTCCCCAGCCGAAAGAGCGACCTCAGCTTCGACAAAAATTGAAGGAGGCCTTCTACGGTGGCTGTTCTGGCCGCAAGTGATTGGCGAGATCGGACGGACGTTAAAAGGCAGTCGAGATAGTGTGCGTGAAGAAACGAGAGAATGGTCTTGTTTTTAGCTGTTGTCGTGTCTGCAACAACAAAAATTTCGTGTCAGTCACAGTTAATCTGCTAACACATAGACGCGTAGGAAAGGACTGACAGATACTAGCAGACAGTCATACAGACAGACAGACAGACAGACAGACATGCGAACGTAAAGACAGTCATACAGACATGCGGACGTAAAGACAGACAGACAGACAGAGGAACGCGCTCCTAACCGGAGAGGCATGTTCAGGGAGACATGGCCAAACAGTGGCACATAAACAGACACCAAAAACAGGCACAAATTGAAAAAGCTGAGCTGAGTGGCTGAGTCAACAAGGCTTGAAACAAAAGTTCTAGAGAGGTACTAACTACTAACCAGGATTCACCGATGCAACAGCCAGTAATAGGAAAAGCTCAAGGTTGGACAAACGCAGGCCCCGGATTTCAGCCGTAATCTCCTGCGTTTTCTCGCAATAGTCCACGGCGAATAACTGCTTCGCCCAGTACTTTGAAAAATGTATGCCTTCATCCTCTGGACCAAGAGTAAAGTATGACTCACTGGGGGTGATATAGGGGGAATGAACGATCTGCGAACATATGAGCGTGAAGCACTGTCCCGGGGAATAATGCATACTTTAACCGCGGCTTCAGTTGCTCGTTACAGGCCAGATGTTCATTTCACTTACAAACCACATTTCCAAATACTTTTCGCTAACAATTGTCCGCTGATCCGATGCGTCGAGCTCAGAAAAACCAGGCAAGGAAAAGAGAAACCGGCACTGCCGCTTCATGCTGTCCTCCATACCATCCCGTACTACAAGCATAGAGACGTTTGATCGTGAAATGGTACAGAGAAGACGCAATCTCAGGAAGAAATGCTAAACCATATGGACAAATATCAAATAGGCAAATGCAAAATGGGATTCCAATATGTAATCGCTACACATTGTCCTACTTACTGGCCTGCAGCATCTTTAGTATTGTCACTTGTGGTTGATAAGGAATGCTGTTATTTACAATAGCGTCGCACATGAAATGGTCCCACGATCGAAATCGATCTCCAAACACTTGATGAACAGTCTCGTGAACGGTTCGCATGGTGCTGCAAGTGAAATTACACTGTATCCTTGTATTAAAATACGACATGTGGGGCCATACTGTAAGAGAGGAAGACCAACCTCTCCACACAAAGCTTCTTATCGCGGATGACTCGCCAATACTGCGCGAGAAACGATGGCAAACTGCGGAGCGTGTTCTCACTCAAGTCCTCCGTCAAGCCGGACAGCAACTCGGACGAACTACATGAAGCGTCGATACCGCCGAGGGAGCTCGAATCGATGTAGAAGCCTCTGATGTTCCACAGAGTGTCGGGGGAAAAGCGGGCGATGCCTGTGGGCTCACGTGGAAACAGTCCGCTGCTGGCGCTGCTGCTCGGCGTGGAAGTGCTACTGCTGACGGGAGAGGTCAGTTGATGGGGACGTTTCGATGGCGCGGCTTCCAATTCCGACTGTATCCCGTGGGATGAAAAAGGGGTGGAGGAGGGTAAGCGGATGTCTGGTCCTGTGTCCAGTTTTGAAGGGTGGTGATGTTGAGAATTTTGAGGATATGGATGAGGTCTTGACGGCTGTGCTTGGAGTGGTGATGTCCATTCCGGATCTAAAACAAAGAGAAGTATTAGTAAATCAGGTAGATATCGTGGAGCGACACCAATCAACCGCAAAATAGATAAGTAAAAAAGCTTGAACTAAAGGAAAGCAAACTCACAATTCTTCTCTCGGGATATCGCGAAAACCCCATTCATCGAGTGGACCACGGAGGCAGGGGCAATCCGACGCACACCGGACGGGTCCTGGAATGTGGCGGCAGACACGCCTGGGCGGCTATCGAAAATGGATTTTGACCGAGCCGGTTTCCGTTTCGGAGTCCTGCCCATTTTCGTCGCTAAAAACCGAAGAGAAAGCATAGATTGTTCCGAAGGCAGCAATACACCGTGGGGGTGCTTCGTCAGAAAATAAACTCATCTCGCAGAGAAAAATTCGTAGATCTGTCCCGCTGATTAGGCGAAAAATGCAACTAATCAATCGATTCACTTGAGCTTATGCAATCAATCAATCAAGCGATCAATCGCTTCACTTGAGCTTATGCAATCAATCAATCAAGCGATCAATCGCTTCACTTGAGTTTATGTAAGCAATCAATCAAGCGATCAATCGCTTCACTGGAGTTTTTGTAAGCAATCAATCAAGCGATCAATCGCTTCACTTGAGCTTATGCAATCAATCAATCAAGCTATCAATCGCTTCACTGGAGTTTTTGTAAGCAATCAATGCAAACTGGCAAGAGTAAAACAACCGATCGGCCTTACCCTGTAGATTCATCCCGGCCTGGACGCATTTGTTGAAGCGACAGCTTTTGCATCGCCCCCCTGTGGTAGGACCGACAACGCAAGTTCCACCGAAATAGCATTTGTATTCCGCTTGTTTCAATAATCCGCGCTTGTAAAATGCCTGAATTAAAACTCCCTCGTCAGTGTCGTTCAAAGGTTTTTTCATATAAAAAAATGAGACCCAACACACCTTGCATCCCTCACAAGCTATTACCCCGTAATGTACGCCTGCAAAAAGTCAGACAATTATTTGAATAAGTAGAAGGTTTCCAAGTTTTGCACGCTGATCAGTCGGCTCTGAAATTGCAGTTTAATTAATCATACGAGTCGGCCCTTGATTGCTTGATTGTTTGATTGCGGACAACGCCTGAACCAACCAGTCAAGGCCTTGTTTTACCAGGCCCACCTGATTAAAGTTAATAGCGCTCTAAATCTCGTATTAATAACCAAATGATTGATGATGACGTCTCAATCAAATCAAGACCCAAAGAAGTTTTTACATCTTTTCAATGATTGTATTGATCAGAGATTCAGCCAATCAATGAATCGGCCAGACGAGCTCACTAACCTGTAGATCTGCAACCGCAAACTCGGCATTTTGCTGGATTTAAAGCAGCGCCTGCTGCTGATTGTGAACTGCTGCTCGCCTCTTGCTGGCCGAATCCCACCGAGCTTAGCATGACGACCTCGGCCGTGGTCAGGCGAAATAGCCCATTATTAACCTCGGAAATACTGCAAATAAATTCCGAGTTTCATCCATCAAAAGAAAAATTCTTAAGATCAAATAAAATTCTGGGAAAAACATCATACGTGTTATGTAAGGACAGCTGAGCCACGCCTACCGCAGCTGAGCGCTACTAACCCAGACAGAATGCGTGGCTAGTCGAGTCACGTCATTTAACACGTGTACGGCATCATTCGGTGAATGAGCCGAGTGAGATGGCCTGGCCCGGTTAGCCACACATTTAGTCAGTTGTGTACTCTCTGATTGGCTGGGATGTAGAGTAGGAGTGACGTCACGTGAATGCATTTCTGCACCGACAGCTCACCATAAATTCAGATTAGTCATGGTGAGCCGCATGACTCATTGCAATCTTGCTGGGTTTGTCTGTTTGGAGTGCGCGGCGGTTTATCTGCTGCGATTATCGATTTCCTCGGGAGAAAATCTGTTTAGCTTTTCGCAACCTTCCTTACCACACTGCGCAATGCTTCCGGTTGATAATTCTGGGCGCTGTTGTCGCTGTAGTGCGTCCTGATCCTTCACTAGAGGCACATGGGCTGAAGGAATATTCGTTTCTTTCCCAGCAAAAAAGGGAGCAGCGTTTTGTTTCTATAAATTCTTTCATCTTCCGTTCTGCCGTATTTATTGCACCTTCAGGCGCGGAGTGCTATCACTGGAAGCGGTGGAGGATTGAGTATTCTTCGGGGGGATGCATTAACTGGACGGCAGCTGATGTTGATGTTTTATTTCCAATGAACTGAAGCGGCGCGTCGTCAGTTGATGGAATGGGGAGATCCGATCGTAAGTTAACATGGAAAGTTCCGGCTGATTGATTGAAGGGTTGGTTTGCGAAAGCGCCTTGGATTTTTTACTCATACCGTACGAGACACTCATTGTCAAGAAGAGCGATTTCGCTGTGGGTGAAGGATAAAATACCATTTTCAATCTCCAGTTTATTATTGAGTACCCGTTGGAATGTTATTGCTGTTAACTGTTGTCTTGAGACTTTAATTGCTAATCCCGTCTTCCAAGGGTTAAAGTAAGACAGGGCTTCGTTTGAATACTTGCTTACTAAAGTTTGGTTGATTCGTTGATTGAGAATACTCACTTTCTTCATTGTAGTTGTACACTGTATCCCTCCCTACATTATATATGGAAAATATACATGGAACCTTCTGTATAGATGATTGGACAACTGTTTCTTCAGGTGTGGCGATAGAGTCCTGTCTTAGATGACCCCAATTTTTGTTCAAGAGATGACCTGATGAAACAAATAGTTGTTATTATTTGCCGCTGGACTAGTGCCATAGAATGACGAAATACGTTACATGGACTTCCTGAATTATTTCTTGACTTCGGCGAGTTGTGTGCTATAATATATATGTTTTGTCTTCTTCAGATTATACGGATTTTAATCAACAAAGAAAGGCTGCATGGAAGCCGGATCTCGAGCCCAAGACTGTCCTGTTCAGTTTCTTGGGCATCGGACTGTGCTTCATTCCGATCGGTCTAGGCCTCTTGATGGCGTCAGACAGTGTAAGCGACTCGGCGCGGCCTTGGCCGTGAACCTGGGGGCTCTGGTTGCGGGGTGTTGCGCTGCATCGGCGTTGTGTTGGTCTTGGTCATTCGGTTTGTTTACACTGTTGTGCGTGCTGCGTAGGTGCAAGAGAAAGTGCTGGACTACACCTACTGTTTGAGAGTTCCCCAACTAGATGATCTCACTCTGGCAGGCCCGGCCTCGAGTTACCTCACATGTGCCGGTTATAGTGCGTACGGCAGATGTGTCTGTGAGGTGTCGCTGCCTCTTCCTGAAGGTCTCCAGGTATGAAGTTTCCGTTTTTCTCTCCTTACATGTACATGAGTACAGCCCGTGCATCCATCGTTTATTCTGACAGGGCAATGTCGTGATCTTTTACGCATTAAGCCGGTTCTACCAAAACCACCGGCACTTCCTCAAATCCAAAGATGAGTTGCAGTTGCTTGGGCAAGTAGGGCCGGTTAGCTCCAACTGCTATCCTTTTGATGTGAGTATTCACGCTGGCCTGATTGTGGCATTGTGAATTAAATCATGAAATATGCATCATTGCTGAAATCAAATGCATCATGAAATATGCTGTGAGAGTGATAACGAGACTCATTACTCATGCTTGCCCTGTTGCAGTACCGTAATGGCTCAACGATTGTTCCTTGTGGATCGTTTGCCAATGCACTTTTTAACGGTGCGTGTGGACTCTGCACTGGGCGGATATCTTTCTCACTGCGGAGATTTGAAAATTTGCTGAATAGGGATCTCGTTTGTTTCCAGATTCCATTCAGCTGCTGTCGAATAATCAGCCGATTCCCTTGGCCAAAACCGGTCTAGCGTGGTCCGGAGAAAAAGCTCTGTTTAAGAATCCCCAAGGTTGTTTACAATGATGCCAGCTTTTTCATACGGTATTTGATATGATTTCTGTTTACTTTTTAGGCCATGCTTTAAATGAAAGTAAGTTCGAGGGGTTCTCGTCGGCTTGTTGTCAATTCTTCACTGTGTGGAATGGGATTACGTTTCTCACAGAGTGTCTCTAGCTAGTGGACATGTGTCTGTTTGCATTCCTTGTCTATTCATCACCCTGTTTGTGTGTCTGACTCATTCTCGTCGTCATCGGCATAGAGTCTTACGATTTTGTAGGCTATGCAAACTATGTGGCACCTCCGGCGTGGACGAAAAATATTTGGGATTTGGACCCGGAAACAGCTTTCAACAACGGTCTCGAAAATGAAGGTAGCTTAGCCTTACGGTTTTTTGCTTGTTAGACTCGTGATAATCTGAAGATCTCTCTCCGTTTTCCTCCAGATTTTATCATTTGGATGCGACCGTCGGCTTTTCCAAATTTCCGGAAAATCTTCCGCCGCCTGGATCAATCCGTGGGACCGTATAGTGACGGTTTGCCGGCAGGCAATTACACTTTCCAAATTGAATACAGTATGTGCTTCACTTCTCAACTTTTATGCTCTTGTCTGCAACGGAGAAGGAAAGTTTGAGATGTTTTTGACAGACTATCCAGTGATCGGATACGGAGGTCGCAAGTTCCTTGGTAAGCCGCAGATTATTACTGTAGTATGCACTGCCTCGGGACGTTCCCGTTTGAAGTGATGTGAACAACATATGAATTAAATCTGGTTTTAGTCGTGTCCAATGCCTCGGCGTTCGGTGGAAAGAACCCGTTCCTCGGCTATGCTTACATTGCTACAGGATCTTGCCTCGTGCTCCTTGCTCTGGTTTTATTTATCGTCCACGTGAAATGGGGAATCAGGTACAATCAACTACAAGATTGAGTACACTGGAGGGTCCGAGGTATGGGCAAAAGGGGCGGAGCAGGGGGTGGTCAGGTGGTTGATTGTTCGATTGTTTGAAAACCACCCCCTGCCCCGCCCCTTTTGCCCATTCCCCGGATCCTCCAGTGTACTCAATCTTGTCGTTGACTGTACGTAATGACGATCCACTGTACTCATTCTCCACTGCTCTCCGTATACATCTTTTCGTTTCAGGGAAGACGAAGCCATTGACGTAAGGAAGACTGATCCATACTACTTCTGAATCTCGTTGTTAATAATGCTAAGTGTTCTAGTATTTTTAAGTTTTATCTTTTTCATACAAAAAATGTGATATATGCCCTGGCGTTTTCTTCCACACACTACTGTCGCTGTGAACGATTTTTATTGTTTTAGAATTTATGTGCTGCTTGGGATGTTTTTACCCCGTTTTTATCTGGACTGTAAAGTCTTTGATAGCAGAAGCTAACGGCCTTCGCAATTGGTTACTTTTTGTATTCAGTATGAGGCGAAGTGTGTATTTCGGCTCACCCTCCACTTGGTCGATAAATCGGCTCACTCATGGGTTTCTCTTTGATGGCAGGCGCTTGATTGTCTGATGCTCTGTACTAGATCCTAGTATAGTATAGCACTTCTGGAAATCAAACAATCAAGCAGCTGCCATCAAAGAGAAACCCATGAGTGAGCCGATTTATCGACCAAGTGGAGGGTGAGCCGAAACACAGACTTCGCCTCATAGTGCATGTAGTACTCATTATAGTACTAAAGTTGCAGGCGTAACCAATAACACGAATGAATGCAAAACCGGAAGGCGGCAGGCTTCGTCATCAGTCGAAAAACAAGCAGGAGATAAGAATCCAAGAATAGCCTTCTGGCGGGAAGACTCAAACGCCGCTCGAAGACACGTTCAGCCAACTTGACCCGAAAGGCGTTACAGTTTACGACTGGTCTTAAAGACACTTTATTCTCTCTCTCTCACTATCCGTGTTGACTGTAGACCCAAAACATGCATTATTTTGTATCTGTCTTGCTGGGCGGGTGGTGCGAGGAAGGCGGACCAGAGATAACCGATAATAAAGTACTCACTGACATCATATCTCTCCTTTCCCATCATCTTTAAAAAAAACTTCACTACAGAACGCGTCGTCAGACTAAACTTGCTCGATTGCCTGCGTACTGTGTCACTCGATCTACTACTTTCTCCTCTCGGTCTATAGTCATAACCATATTTTAGAAAGCAGCTATTTTATTCTTCTTTTTTTCCGGAAGGTTTCTCAATTTTAACCGCACGATGGCTTCAGGAGACCAGGAAGTAACTTTGTACACCTCTGTCGGCTCGTATTGGAGTCAGATGGTAAGTTCTGCCTACAGTATGAATCGACTAAGTGCATTTTAATACGTGGCTCTTACTCTATTATAGGTTCGCCTAGCCCTGGCTGAGAAAGATGTTGCACATAAAACGGTCGAGGTCGACATCATGAACTACAAGCACTACGACCCGGAATATGTGGCCATCAATCCGGCATGTGAAGTTCCCGCATTGTCTCACAAGGGCAAAAATATTTGCGGCTCGCAGGAAATCATCGATTATGTCGATCAGCTGAAAGGTTAGCAGGGCTGTACCGATACCGGTCCAGATACTCTTCCGGCTGGGAATTCTGTTGAAGATATCTTTTCCTTATCGTTAGGTCTGAAGAAGCACGATGAGGCTGAAAAGCTCAGGCAGAAACTCGTCAAGTTGCCCATACCGGAAATTACCATTGGAGTAGCTCGTCACGCTCGGTACGTCTTCATTACAGCTCCACGCCCCACAGATTGTAACATCCTTCAACTTCCTCAACAGCAATATTGAAGAGGTCCAGGGTGCTAAGGAAATTGAAAACATCCTCAGCGGTACGTGTTGAAAGTGTCCTCCTTGCAGCTTCCCATTCACTTCCCAGCACAACACGGAGCAGTCGTTTTTGAATGCTGTATGAATGATTTCATTCTAGCTTTGTTCGAGCGACAGGCGACGCTGAAGGAGCGACTGGCCAAGTATCCGAAACTGTCATCCGCCTATCACGGGAAGCTCAAGCAAGTGATGGATTTTGAGGGCCGTGTGAAGACCGTGAAAGAAGTCCGGAAATACCTCGGTGACATTTCGTCCTTTCTGGATAAGGTTATTGAGCCGATGCTGGCCAAAGGCACCGGTAAGAATGATGTGTACTGTAGTCATGTATGATTTTGCTCCTGTATAAATAAATGATGTCTAGTCATGGATGATTTCCGATTATGGTGTACAACTTCTTTTTATGCTAGGTGGAGACTGGCTTTTCGGTTCGGACTTCACCAACGCCGACATTGTCTTAGCCGCGCTTCTGGCGAGGATTTCGTTCCTGGGTCTGGCAGAGTATTACTGGGGTGGTGAAACGGACAAGCGACCGAACGTGAAAGCCTACTTCAATCGTCTCTGCGATCGATCGTCATTTAAGCAGGTACTCCCGGAATTACAGCAAAATATCAACGAACATCATATTCCCATGCCTGCGTTTGTTTCGTTACAGGAGTGCGTGATTACTGTTCCGAAACCCTGAATTGGAGGTGTTGGAAGTCTTGGAAGTCTGGTTTTGTACTGCCGCAAGCTTGCTTAATATGTCTGTGTCAGAATGAATTTACTTTTCGTTGTGTTTATGATGAGTAACTGTGTCAGAGAGGTTATGTTTTTGTACGTGTACATGAATGATGACGGGTGGCGGACCTCCTGAATACCTTCCGTGGCTCGCATTTTTCATTAGAATCCTCATGAGGCTTGTGTTCGGGTTGGAGAATTGATGTACGTGAATTCGGGATGACAATTGTACCGGAATGAAGGGGGTGTAAGGAGGTGTAAAACGTATCAGGTTTTTACAATGTGTCACACATTAGGAATCAGAAAAAAGTAAGATAAAAGCGTCATGAATGTTTGACATTTTTAAAAAACTTGCGAGTGCCGGGAGTCGAACCCGGATCAAATGCTTGGGAAGCATCCATACTACCGCTGTACTACACACGCGACACTGCTTGAAAGATGCTGGTTTTTATTCCTTCGAAAAGAAACTAAAAATTGGGGATTTCATTTCGTGGTACGCATTCCTCATAATTTAGGAATCGTAACATTTTAGAAAACATCAGACCAATGAAAGAGTGGATACTGCTACTGCGCAACACTAAATTAGTAAGTACATTGTAATTTGTTATTGTGGGTCAATCCATGAGAGCGCCCCCTGGATTTTTATTACAGTACTGTACATGGTCTCATACGAATTAATGGCAGACTCACAACAGTAATTCCTAGTTAGTACGCCGGGCCGGTACGTAATTCTCGCAAAATGAAATCATTCACATCTATCCGGGTCAGTCTGTCCTATTATAATGTGTCATGTGACAGCGCACTTCGAAAATTTAAAAAAGGACAATATTGATTATCATAAGACGTGGAAAATAAATATTGGCAAACTTGTGCAGGATTGTGCGCACCGCTGATTGTGGTGTGACGGCTATCAATCAAGAGCATATGCACTCGAAATAGCACTGCCCGTGGAAGAGTACCATTGGTTGGTTGCTTGATTAGTCGGCAAAATACTATATGCTCCAATCAAACCGACTGTGTTCCCGGCCGTCTCAGTTTCGTGAAAAATGTATTCATTATTGCATTAAGACATCTGCAATTCGTTTTTTTTCTGTTTTAGATGTTCAAACCCCAAACATGGGGAATTGTTTTACAGTCCAAAAGCAAAGCATTCACGCTGATAACAACGGAAAATCAACTGTTCAAACGAGATGAGATCAACAAGTGGAATTTAGTCGTGCTGCCAGTAGTTTTTAACAACTGCGAATACAGCTGACTGGAAGTGGAAGCCGTTTATGAAAACGAGCAGGGTGACAAATTTACAGGCCAAAACCGTACAGGGTCCGTCCTTGGCGTTTGAGGGCATAGACGACGTCCATGGCGGTGACAGTCTTGCGCTTGGCGTGCTCGGTATAAGTCACAGCGTCCCGGATGACGTTCTCAAGGAAGACTTTCAACACTCCGCGGGTCTCTTCGTAGATGAGGCCGGAGATTCGCTTCACTCCACCACGGCGAGCCAGGCGACGGATGGCGGGCTTGGTGATACCCTGGATGTTGTCACGGAGGACTTTTCGATGGCGCTTGGCACCTCCTGCAAAACACGGGGGATAAAATTAGTTGTCAACAATTCAAAATAACAAAATCCATTCAGTCAATCAATGAACGCAAGAAAGCAGACAAGAATCAAACACAAAGGCAAGCAGTGCGTAGTGCATACCTTTTCCGAGACCCTTTCCTCCCTTTCCCCGTCCAGTCATGATGAGAGATGTGTGGGTGATTGGGAAAAGACTTGAAAAAAGTTCACAAAACTACAACTGATGAAATTCAACGCAGATCACACTGTTTATATAGGCAGTCTTTTGAGCTTCGAATGAATGAAGCGATTTGCGCGGAGAATGAGCACGCCCCCCTTTCTGGCGTCGCTTCATACTTCTTTTTAGCATGTGAAACTAATTATCGATTTACGGGATGTTTATTTGATGATAAAACTATTACTTATCATGATCAAATTTGTAGCAAATTTTTTTCCCTATTTAGGAAATTTGTTAAAAATATATTCAAAAAATAATTTACACGAGAGAAGTATGATTTAAGAATTGTAGCCGTTGTTTTCATTCACGTAACTTGTTGGGCCAATCACGCGATAGCATCAAGCCACACCCCTCAACTTTTCGACCATTCACCCGCACGACTGAATTTTAGCACAACCAAGCCCGCTATATAAAGAGTCGATGTGTGCATCGTGTAAATCAGTCCATGTTTTGAATTTTTCCCTCTTCAAATCTTTCGTTTTTCTCCCCCAATTTCGAAGTCTAAATCCGAAATGGCCCGAACCAAGCAGACTGCTCGTAAATCGACCGGAGGAAAGGCTCCTCGCAAGCAGCTGGCCACCAAGGCAGCCCGCAAGTCCGCACCAGCCACCGGCGGAGTGAAAAAGCCCCATCGCTACCGACCCGGAACCGTCGCCCTCCGTGAGATCCGTCGCTACCAAAAGTCCACCGAGCTGTTGATCCGCAAGCTCCCGTTCCAGCGCCTCGTCCGTGAGATTGCCCAGGACTTCAAGACCGATCTCCGCTTCCAGTCGTCCGCCGTCATGGCTCTTCAGGTATGTCTTAGGCTGATTGGTTGATTGATTGGTCGTATTTTGCTGCTGTTTCCGTCCCGTTTATGCGTGCGAGCTTGAGTTTGATTTCTTGCTAAATTTTAATTCTGATTTGTTTCTGTGTTTCAGGAAGCCGCAGAAGCCTACCTTGTCGGTCTCTTTGAGGACACCAACTTGTGCGCCATCCACGCCAAGCGCGTCACTATCATGCCCAAAGACATCCAGCTTGCCCGCCGGATCCGTGGAGAACGAGCATAGAGCGCGTTGTTTCAAATGTCCAAAGTTCACGACTGATCTCACGGTTTCCGTCGATTGTTGTATTGTTTTTTTTGTCATTGTTACGAGGAAAGAACTGGGTAGTGAGTCTGTCATCGATTCGAGATTTTAGTTCAACGAGTATGTTCACCTAACAACCATTAAGGTTCACATAACTTAATCAAGAACAAAGGAACTTGACAAATGACAAATGCCTTCTGTTGTACAGTATTCATACACGATGAGTACTTCCATGAAGTGAATAGTTATCGAGCGAGACAGGACATTAAACTCCTCCAACTTCTGTTAGTGGTTACAATGTTGATCAGAGGAGTACTGTATTTCTGCGATAGATAGCGACAGTCGTACTGGAATGGAACGTTGCACGGGCTCTGCACCGTACACACAGCACAAGCGCCGCGTGGCCGCTTAAACGTTCCACAGCTCGTACGCTGTCGCTATCTATCGCGGAAATACAGTAACCGAAACTAATTCATTTACTGGATGATTTAATTCAACCAAACTATTTGCTCTGCGTCCCCATGAGAAGCTCGCACGGCACATTTGTTGAGACCTGTCAATATTACTTCTCTACGCCGGCTAAGATTCATGATTATGCACGTAAAGACCCCATCATGGCATGAATCCCAAAGACCAGCGGCAAAGCAACTCTAGTACGGAGTCTGTATCAGAGATGGGCAACTCCGAATCCGGAGTTTCATTTGACCGGTGGAGTGGAGTTGGATAGTGGAGTTGTGGAAGGAGTTGGAGCTTGTTTTTACCGGAGTTGCCCATCTCTGGTCTGTATACATCATTCTCAGCTGGCAAAAGTTGTGGAATGTCATGATTAGACTGAATAGGAAAGGAACTGTAAATGAAGGAAATATCCAAGGAAAAGTTGAAGATGTCAATTCAGCCACCAAGAATACCTCTTGCTGCTACTTCACCTTCAAAAGGTTGTACATCCGTAATCTTTGTTTGGAGTTTCTAATTCCAAACAAAAGCCACTGCATTTACATGACGGAAAATATATAATCCTATACTTTCTTTACTTTAACGGAGATAGAGCGCAAGTTCATCGTTTGGTTTGTATTATTCGCACATGGCGTATTCGCATTCCCAGGGATGTCAACAAAAACAAACGTACACTCCTACATGGATGAGATCGCTGAACCAACAAAACCCAACGGTAAGTAACCCGTATCTACAGACAGCCAGTAAGTAAAACAAGATCTAACAGTTCCGACATCTATTTGGCGCTGGTGTATTTCGTGACGGCCTTGGTACCCTCGGATACGGCGTGTTTGGCGAGCTCTCCGGGTAGCAAGAGTCGGACTGCGGTTTGGATTTCGCGGGAGGTGATGGTGGACTTCTTGTTGTACTGCGAGAGGCGCGACGATTCGGCGGCGATCCGCTCGAAGATGTCGTTGACGAAGGAGTTCATGATGGCCATCGCCTTGGAAGAGACTCCAGTGTCGGGGTGAACCTGCTTTAGCACCTTGTAGATGTAGATCGAGTACGACTCCTTTCTGCAAAGCAGAAAAAAACAAAGAAATTAAAATCAGTAATTATCCAAGACAGAATGTAGATTCAGACAATTAACTGATCAAGCCATCGTAGCAAAACGGAAGAAATCGCGAACCAACCCCCAGTGATCAATCAGTCGAGTGCACACGAAGTCATGCAGCAGAAACAATGAAATTGACAACCAACTTAACCAATCAACCAACCAATCAACCCATCAACCAATCAACCAACTTACCGCTTCTTGTGGCGCTTGGCGTTAGGATCACGGATGGCCTTTTGCGCCTTGCCGGACTTCTTCGCGACACCTTTTCCAGCGGAGGCTTTCGGAGGCATGTTGATGAAGGTTGGGACGGGAGGTGAGTGTACTAACGGGTGAAGATTGAAAGTCAGAAAACTACAAAAACGAAATGTGAAGCTTGAAAGGCAAGAACGAGTCCATTTATAGACCAGATGGCGCCAAGTGGATCGTTCGTTTTACACACGGCGCACAAACAGCGACTTATAGACCAATCACAAGCGGGGAAAGGCGTGGCCTATTTGTTTCGAATTCCGAATCCCCGTCTCCTGATTCGTCAAAAGTAAAAGAGGGCGGACATTATTTATCGCACTTTACAGCCAATCACAACCCCTTGCCCTTGCCTGGCCGGACTTGCTCGCCCATATTTCGCCTATATAAAGCGCTGCCAGTTGTCTCAGTTCTCATTCTCAACTTTGCTTGATAAACCTTCGATAACTGCATTTCTGTAGTTTCGTTCTCTTCGTTACAACACAACTCTCCATCATCAACATGACTGGCCGAGGAAAGGGAGGAAAGGTGAAGACCGGAAAGTCCAAGTCGCGTTCTTCCCGCGCCGGACTCCAGTTCCCCGTCGGCAGGATCCATCGTCTGCTCCGGAAAGGTAACTACGGTGAGCGCATCGGAGCCGGAGCCCCCGTCTACTTGGCTGCCGTTCTGGAGTACCTCGCCGCTGAAGTGCTGGAGTTGGCCGGAAACGCCGCTCGTGACAACAAGAAGAGCCGCATTATCCCCCGTCATCTTCAGCTGGCCATCCGCAATGACGAAGAGGTAACAATGAATGCCTTATGTTTTTGTACTTCGTTTTTTCCTTCCTTTCTCGCTGTGTGCCACATGTCTTACGTTGCTCTTTTTTTTCTTTGCAGTTGAACAAACTACTCTCCGGAGTGACCATTGCCCAGGGAGGTGTTCTGCCCAACATCGCGCCGACACTTCTTCCCAAGAAGTCAGCTGGTGACGCCGTTGAGGCCAAGCCTGCCGTTGCAAAGACCGCCAAGGCCAAGAAGACCGAAGCTGCCTCCCAGGAAGTCTAGAAATGCTGGTGCCCCTTTGCTCTCCTTGGATCTCGTGCTTGTACAGGATGTTCCATTGTTACGTTTGTTTTGCTTGAATGCCCACTGACTAGTTTATGCAAGTAGAACAATTGTTTGCCGGTTGGCAAGTTCTCGTTTCTACAAGTGGTCAGTTAAAAAGAAGCCTAGAAAAATTCCCTTATAACTACATTCAATAATCGTCGCACCCAGGAAGAAGATCGAGCGAGACCTGGCTTGTCATACTTCAAACATCATCAACAGTTTTTCCCTCAGGCTTTTCATATACTGAGCCAGTGTAGGAGATTTCTGGACATTTTCAAAAGTTTTATGGAGTTGTGCGGTCGTATAACAGTCTAGGTCCAGGATCGAGTCACCATATTTGTAATGTTAGCAGCCTCGGACCGTTGCGTGAAATTGATTTGAACTTGAATACCGGTAGTTTCACAATTGTTTGTCGGTTAGTGAGTTCTCATTTTCATTTGAAATTCGGAGGCGGTGGCAGATACTCTACGAGGGAAGGGCTCTGGAATGGGCCATTAGGTGGCAGGGGGCGCTCTGTCGCAGACTAATCGAAAACGATGAGTCACTGCATAGTCAGCGACCTCTATAGTGAGCGTTTTCGAAACCGTTCAATTCGTTTTTTAAATATATTCCCACGACTTTTCTTCTTATCTGATACGCATTCAGTCGGGGTTATCGATTATTCTCTGTCGTTTAGGACCTTGATGATAGCCAAAACCTGTCTAGAAATGTTGATTTCAGCGTGGCCCATTCCAGGACCCTTCCCTCATACTGTAGTACTGACTGAGTAAATGTCAATCCTCGGCTTGGGGAGCAAGTTGAGATTTTAGTATAAACCTCGACTTTTTGCCAGTCGCACTCTCGTACGGGCGAATTGCCACACAGTCTTAGTAGTATGTGGCTAAATCAAGGCCCAAAAAATTGGTTCTCGGAGTATTCCATCCAACATACATTAGCATGAGTAAATGAGTCTCGGACTGCCCTGTAATAACACCGGACCGGGTCAGACGTCATTTTGAACTTCCCACTCGAATCCACTCGGGTAATCGCAGCTTGTCCTACCGTCGAAAATGATCCCTCGTGTACCACCAGTGCAAGCAACTGGACAGACAGTCTGTAACGCTCATTTCGTCATACTTAAACCACTTACAGTACGAGCCTACCGGTGATTTCGCTTACTCAGGCAATTCATAATATAACCTTGTTCTGCTGGCTTAAAGCGCGTGTTTTTTCCGTAGGCGGTCATTTGCCGTGATTTTGCCGTTTTCCCCATATAAAGTTGGAGCGGTAGATGCCAGACTATTACATGTATGTACTACTAGTAACTTCTCTTTCAAGTCCTTACGTTGCCCAGTCGCAGTCTCCAGATTCGATCACGTCCAAAAATGTCCAAGTCTTTCGTATACATTTTAGCAATTTCGTTGGTGTGCTACGTAAATGCGGCTCCAGCAACTTTGCCTGCAAGTGCGACGACCGCTGCGCCCCTGCAGAGACCAACCGTGCCCACGCTTAGCTTAGGTAGAGTCCTCCCATATTTTGCTTATGTCATGATCATACAATTATTGGTATAAATACCTGCTTTCATTTGTAGTCGACGTCCCGGCAGGCTGCAACGGATTCTGGAGTGCCGATAAAAACAGCTTCGGCGAGAAAGCTTGCAAAGACTCTCTCTGGGTCTGCGGTGGAATCACCGAACAGAAACTCTACGAGCTGAACCCATTCCTCAACGGCGGAAAAAACTGTGCGACCATTCAGCGAGGACAGCGAATTTGCTGCAAGAATCCAACTGTCACGGCTCCAACGGCCACGACAGCTCCGACAGAAGCTACCATTCCCGAAGTCTGCGAGGAGGAACTTTCAAAAGCAACTTTGGACTTCAAGCCCAATCCTGGCATTTTCTACCGCTGCTCTCACTGCCCACCGGAAGGATACTCCGGACTGGAACAGCCAACACCGCTGTCCATTGCCCAACTTTTGGTACGAAGTTGCACTTATTTAAAATTTGCTTTTAAGTAATTAGGACATATTTATATATAAATAGATATAAATATATAAATATATATAAATATATAAATATAAATATATGTGGATATTTTACACGTTTCACATATTATATATTTTGTAATTTGTAAATTGGCCAGATTCTATTTATACATATGTTTAATATAATATAGTTGACTGGAGTACCATACAGCGCCGGAAACCAGCCCGCTGTCAGCCTGGCTGATTCGAACGTCCCTAATCTGGCAGTGACCATTCTGGCTCTCCAATACCCAATCGTGCCAAGTGCAACAACAGGGGAGGCAACGCCCTGTCCGGCCGTGGGAGGCACTCCGTCCACCTGCGTCTATGCTGTGGATTTCTATTTGTCTCAACTCCCTCACGTCGGATTCTTGAACAAAACCGTAGTTGTCAACGTCAAGCAAGCGGACAAGGTTCTCGGAAGTATTTCCGTCAACCTTAACTTCAACTGCAATCCGATTTGGCAGGCAATTTCGGCTAATATTGGCCCGACTCCTGTGTTGGTCAATTTTGAGACGGCCACCCTCTCTAACAAAGGCATCACGTTTGTGAAGGTTCCGTCATTGACTGCTTCACCGATTGTATCCGCTTCCAGTGCGAGTACAGTAAACTGGCTTCGTATGCTGTTCACTATAATACTCCCAATGGTATCGGAGAGCCAACTTCGGCTGTGAAACCCACAGGAGCCGCTGTTGGACCTAAAAAGGTTTACGTCAACTGCAATCAAGGTTCCATTGCAGGCAACACTGTGATCGCCGTTGTTCAGGTATGTCAATGTCTCTCTATCTGCCCATGTCTGTCTGTCAGCCTGTCTGTCTGTTTTTCTGTTTTTCTGCCTGTCTGTTTGTCTGTCTGTCTGTCTGTCTGTCTGTCTGTCTATCTGTCTGTCTGTTTATCTGTCTGTTTGTTTGTTTGTCTGTCTATCTGCTGTCTGTCTGTCCCTCTGTGTCTCTGTCTGTTTGTTTATGTATGTTTTTCTATCTCTCTGCTCCTGATTGGTTGCTTAAGTTTTTATTTGCCTATCTGCCTCTCCGGCTGCCTATCGGACCGTCTGTATGCGTTATTAGGCTACGGATCCGGCTAATCAACCCGTCAGCTACTTTGCCTACAGCAGCGTGACTGAAAAGGGAACCGTTGGTGCTGGACGAGAACAGCATACCATCACCAGCGCAGGTGTCCTCTCAATATCCGGCACTGCCGGAACAGTGGGCGTATCGAATCAAGCTACTCCCGATGGAAGCGTTGGTGGAGATGCCAATGGAGGCGCCATCGGCACTTTGCTGGCTCCTGCCGCGACCCCGGATGTGCCGAAGGATGTCTTTCTGGTGGCCCTGTCCACTGCCGGCTGCTCTAGCGTTCTGCAAGCCCGCTTTTACCTAGCTTGCGGTGAGGTCGTTTGAGACTAATAGACCGTATGGTCAATTACCACGACGAAAGGGAACAGTCTTGCAACAAGATAACTACAAACTGCGATGTACAACGATTGCCGAAACCGATTTTTCCTCCTCTCTGAATTGTGTGGGGGCCCCTTCCTTTGTTTGATAGTTCGTGGTACTATAGCTTGACCTAGAAGTACGTGAGAAGTACGTGAGAAGTACGTGAATTTGGACCCACCGAAGTACAAACTGATAAAGCATGTGTCACAGAAGTACAATGCACACATGACACTTGTATCAGTCAGAGTCCGATAGGCGGGGCAAACAGCGTGCTGGGTCTCCAGATGAAACAGTGCGCGGCAGACGAGTTGCTGATTACGTCAAGGTACCCTGCTATCGATCGATTTGAGAGCAGCTAGTACGATCGAGCACCGCACAGCTGACGCAGCTGATCGCTGCCATGCAGGTTGTCAAACACCAACACAACTCTCTCACTCAAACTGTGAGAGCAGTTTGGGCACTGTACGAGTACGAAGTGCAGTGGCAACCGCCTCCGGAAGGAAAAAACGGCAACATTTGAAATTAGGACAACGCTTCTTCCAGCACGGTTTTCCAGCCGTTTTTTTCCGGAATATGGCGGACGGTTTGGTGGACGAGATTGCCAGGAGGCGACACCTTCACGAGATTGATTATGTGGATTTTCGGGAAGGAAGGACAGAGAGTTCCATTGCAGGTAGTGCGACGAATTCGGTCATCCTGGAAAGTGGCAGTCATGAGACTACATCATCGACGGATTCGGCGGACGACCGTCTCTCAAAACGGAGCATCTGCGGAGTACGCGTGTCCTTTCTCAATATCATCCTTATGGGATTCGGATTTATGTTAAATATTGGCGTCTATAACTCCGCGGGCATGGCACAGACGGTCGTACTAAATACCGTCAACGACACATATATGGTGGGATATCCGACGCTCGGATTTAATCTCTTTGCCGTCATTTGTGGTAAGTGGATTGTATTTTCGGCATATATACATATATATATAAATATGTAGTCACCTTATAGAACTATGATTGCGAGTGATGCTTCTGGTGTAATACTAGGTTCAGTAACATTGTCTCTTAGAAGGAAATACACATAATCAGCCGAGAAAGACAGAACTGATAACGTATACGGTGGTCTCAGGTATAACGCAAAGGAGATTGCTACCTCATACGGCGCAGTTGTGCCTCAATCGATCAATCAAGCCCCGAACACTGCCGTATCATTGTTTCCGGTATTCTGGACTCCTACTTGAACTCTAGCCCATTCATTTAGCTTACTTGCGACATACTTGTATAACGAGTACCATCAGCCGTAGAATTCATAATAAGGATTGGTTAGCTATGTGATAGCAAACTGCGAATATGCTGATTTTTATTCTGAGTATCCCAAAGCTTCAAGTTCAGTAACTACAGCAACCAGAGCAAGACACTTTCAATCTGCTGGTGAGTAAGGGATCCCGAACCTCCCTATGTCTGGTTGCCGGTATCCCTTTCTAAATACATTGTGTACGTGTACGGAAGTATACTACAAAGATGCGTTGAGAACTTAAAAGACGGCCACTTGACGGACCGCCGGTGTTGCACAGAGGTGACTTACGTTCGGGGCACCCATCCCCAACATATGTACAGGCTCGATAAGCTTCGGTGACCGGATGGGGCAGTTTAATGTTCCATAACCTTAATTTCCCATGTCAGGCGGCAAAAACCATAAGAAGGCCCTCCCCCCCCAGCCCCCCAGTATGGAATAAAACCAGCGTATCCGTGCCATAGTATGAACTATAGAATGAATAGGGTGAAATTTGTTCAACTTGTTTTGTAGAGACTTTAATGAAAGTAACCTGTACTTGTTGGCTTTACTTCTGCATGACCTCTTACTTTATATTTTTTTTGCTATCTCTTTTAGGAACCCAAGCCTTTGCATATCTTTTTGGCCCCGCCGTGGTATGTCATTCCTTTGGATGTGTTTCCATCGCAGGTTCCATGCATCGAAGCGTTAAACGATATTCCCATTTTGCTCGTATGCGTCCCCAAAGCCCAAATAATCTTCGTTTATTTTGTAGGTCGCCATCACTGGCCCAAAGCTCGGCATGGTGCTCGGGTCTGTATCTGTGACCTTCTATCTCGCATCCTTCATTCGACCCATCATCTGGGTGCTCTACATCAGCGCAGGATGCGCGGGCTTCGGGGTGGGCATCATCTGGACCGTTCAGGGCTACTTTGTCACGATCAACTCTACGGCCAAACGTGTTCTTCGCAATACCGGCGTCTTTTGGGGTCTTTACATGTCAACGTGAGTCTCACTCCACTCAAGCGTGCCAATTCTTCCAGCAATAAGCTCGGTCGCTGTTTGTTCTATAGGCTTGTGACGGGGAATTTGTTCTATTTCTTGATGGTTCGCGCATATCCGGCGAAAGGCCATAAGCCATACTCCCAAGCCGATCTTGACATTTTGGACTACCGAAGGATGCTGATATTTTCCATACTCACTGCGGCATCCGCTCTGGGGGTCTTGGTCTTTTCTCTGGTTGTCCATCCATGGGTGGGAAAAATTCCTCGACCACGGGATGACATCCTGACTGGGACGACGCCACACAACGATGTCGCCCTGTAAGCTTTGACTTTAACGCGCTCGATGGAGTTTCTATTCCTGTGGGAAATTGAGTTTGAGTCCCGATTGAAGATGGCTTTCGATTTGGTTTCAGGCAACAACAGACATTCCGAGGTCCAAAAGAAGCGTTCCGTAAGTTCATGAGAAACTGGCGCGAGAAGTGCTCGGGATGCTAAAGCCTCTGAACTTTGCAGTTGCAACTGTCAAATTCATGTTTCGGAAGGATATGGTCATTCTTATGCCGATGTTTTTTTACATTGGTAAGCAAATATGATTATTGGCAATTACTTTTGTGAGCATAAAAAGTCACTTTTGGGCAATTAGGTCATTGTTTTTCAATCAATCTTGTGGTGTTTAGGGATCGAAGGATGTTTTTGGGGTAGTGTCTACATAACTGCTCTGGGTTATACGGATCGGTTTGGTGAACGACAAGAGGAGATGGTAGGGCTAGCAGGAGTGTTTGCAGGCGGTGGCGAAATTGCGGGTAGGTATACCAGAGCAGTGTAAATCACTGTCACACCATCATTAAATCGTAAATCGTAAGGCAATTTGTGTATTTCGGTAACAATTGTTTCGGCACCTTCTAGGCGGGCTCATTTTGGGTCTTCTTGGTAAATGGATGCACTTCAACGGAAAGGACAGTGCCTTGATGTTCGGCATGATTCTTCATATAGTCGCATGCTATCTCACATTCCTCAATACACCTGCAGAGTCAGCTCTAGCGGAGACCAAAGATTGGCCATACATCGGTGAACCAAAGTAAGTAGGATTAGAACATCCTTTTTTTAACCTCTCGAACTGCACCACGTACCCGTATATTTACAAATGATGTTTCAGCCCATACCTGGCAATGTTCGTTTCTTTTATTTTTGGTCTCGGTGAGTTCGAAATGACTGAAGTCAATAAACCAATTGGTTGACTGTATGAACTTATCTGCAGGTGACGCAATATGGAACAATCAGGTACCATTTCTACAGCTAGCGTTTGACAGAGATAAACAACAAACATACAGACAAGCAGACAGACAGACAGACAGACAGACAGACAGACTGATCGACCGACGGTCATCCAGACAAAGAGATGCAGGTGATCCAGACAATGCCTTTGTTGTCCATGAGTTCTTACATTGTTTCGTGCTTAGTTAATGGCCTATCTGGGAGAAGTCTATCGTCATGAATGTGTGTCGGTATTCGCGGTGTACCAGTTTTGGTGTGTAAGTACAATGTCGAATTCTATATTCCATACGTCAAATTTGCCTTTTACTCAACCAAAAATGGGTTTCAGGCTCTTGCCGCCGCTCTGGCATTTGTTTCGGCATCCTTCCTGACACTCCCCTGGCAGTTGCTCGGCGTAATCGCCGTCTCCATTCCATCCGCAGCAGGGTTCTGCTACGTCGAGTGGAAGTCGCTCAGAAACCACCCTCTCGTGCCGATCTGATCGATGTTTGACGAATCGCATCCGGCAACCCTTACGTACTGTGATTTCTCTCGTGTGAACGCGTTCTTAATTTTTTCTATTCCACTTCTTCCTCTGTGATCAGCTAGTATCGGCCAAAATGTTTTAATTCCGATGTCCGTTTGAATTTTTATACGTTTTTCCACATTCTTGTGGTAGACATGAAGTGAAATAAAATGCAACCGATTCAGCAAATGTCCAGCCATCTAAGCTGTCGAATCACTTCACACTTAAACTGCGGCAGCTTCTCGATATGATGGAAGATTAGAGAATGTACAAGACATAGATGCGTTTTATGATTGCTACTTATCGGTAGTTTTTTGGCTGGTCGAGAATGTCTTGATAGACTGCCACGGCCGAAAAGCTGACCGTTCTGGATTGAAATTTTGCATCAATCCAAATGATGACTCTACCTTCAACTCGCTGGTGTTTTCTGTAGGACACTTTCGTGTAATCAGGTCTTCGGCAGTCGGTTGTGTTCTCCCAAGGTTGCCAAGGTCCGGCCGGCCAAGGTAGTACGGAGAGAACTTCAGTGGAGTGTACTTGACCTTTTCTGGTTTGAAACGGCCGAAAGCGTCCGTTTGATGAGGTAATTTTTGGAGTGGCGTTGGCGGTGCGGATTGCTCAAGGGACGCGCGGCGTTTGTACTTCGACAGCTTCGGAATGACTGGTGCCGGTTGGCTGGCCGATATGGAAAGGTCACACGGGGAAGCTCCTCCTGCGTAATCCTCCAGACTGCTGGTGCGGAGGATACGGTTGATCGAGCTGACACTCGGTAGAGAATGGATGTCACAGACGCGTTGCAGCAGTAGGATATCGCGAATCTCCCAGGCAAAGATGGACGCGTTTTCTCGCTTCATGTGGAGGATCTTTTTGATGACCAGTGGCGTGGCGATTTGGAGCTATGCAAAAAATGCAAAAAATGCACCAAATGCACCAAATGCACAAAATGCAAAGAATATGTCTTTTCACATAATTTACCTATGTATTATATACTTAGCTACAGTTGATGTGACTGAAATTTAATTTGGCAAAGAAGTTTAAAGTTCTGGTGGATTTATAGGACCAAAAGCGGCAGCGCTAACTTGGGGGCAATTTTCAGAAATGGATGCAATAGAGAACTGACTTAGAGCTCCGCCCCAAACAGACAAAAAACGATTCTGCTGATGCTAATGAATTCCAAATTGAATTCGAATAGGAAAGAAACCGTTCAAAAAATTATAAATCAAGCCTTTTCCAAGCATCAATGAAATCCGGAAAAGCGGAGTCTTCCGGTGTTTTCCGGACTTCAAAAAAATCTTCTACAAAAAAAGGTGTTCCATCGCTGTATTTTAGAAATAATAATTTGAAGACATTTTGCATCCAGCCTCTGAAAACGTCCCAAGTAAATCTGTTCTTGTCTGTCACTCGCGTGATTAATGCAACATTAGTCTTTAAAATGTAAAATATTCTAAAAAAGGATGAATTTAATTAATATTTATTTTTATCTAATATAATCAATATAATATATAAAGCTCAAAACGCAAAAATACTGGACTAGTTAAGTAGCTTATTTATTTTGTGGTTACTCACCTTCGGTTTACTGCCTCCGATAGATCCAGGTTTAATAGAGCCCGTTTCATGGTAGCGGGTGAGGATTTTGCTGACGCAACCGTGCGACACCAACAGCTGGCGGGAAATGTCACACGGCCGCACGCCCATGCAGGCAAGCTCCACGATCTTGCGTCGGATGAAATCCGGCAGTGGACGCCCGTTGACAAAGACTCCTCCAAGTTGATTTACCCCCGTTTGTCCTGCTGCAAGAAAATTAAAAGCAACAAATCGTAAATCACGCTTGCAATCTTAACAATATCCAAGAATAATTATCTCGCTTAAAAGTTAAAATCTTCCTAAACGATTATTTCACACACAAAAAAAACAACCAAACAAAAAACGGTTCAATATTGTGCCTGTGCAGGCATTTTATAGGGAATTACACGTCCGTCTGAAATAATGCGTATAATTGCCATCCAATAAATTATACAGCGATAGCGAAAATTATTTAATGCTTGTATCAGAATTTGGAGAAAGATCTTCGCGAAAGTCGATTAATATTGAAATTAAAGGAAGTATCACAGCAAACGGATGCGAGTCAAATCTAAATCGACTTATCTCATCTCTTACCCGTGTGCGGCATCATTGGAAAATCGAAAAGGTCACGCCGAACGAGTCAAAATCAGGCAAGGGTTCGAGTCAAAATCAGGCAAGGGTTCGAGTCACAATCAGGCAAGCGTTTTGAAATGTGTGTGCAATGTGATTTCCTGGAGACACGCGCCGTGCGCTTGAGCGACCGCAAAGTTTTTGCACTAACCGAAATGCTAAAGTGTCATGTGTATTAAATGGATATCATGTAGCCTGCTAATAGAGGGACCCAATCAACTGGAGCAATGGTTGACAATCGTCATTTAAATAAACGGAGCACATAACGGAATACAGTCGCAGTTGCACCTGCCCCTTCCGTCACGGATACGCGGGAGACGAAGTTGCTGGAGCAGTTGATAGAGCAGTTAATCAGTCGTAATGAGGGGGTCTTGCGGTTGATACTTCGGTTGAGGGAGCCGCTAATAAGCCGGCTGGTTGACACGCCAACCCTTTTGCGCGGGCAACCGCGGCAGACAGACAGATAGACTCGCGCGACGACGCCCCTTCAGGGGACGACGACGGCAGCTGCTTCCTTTCTGCCGCACACTCACACACACACACACACACAAATTGTCGACCACTTGTTCTCTATGCTAAACAGTCATTTCCGACTGGCTTTATCCCTGCGTGCCAGAGCGAGATTGCTTTTTCGGGAATCCGCGAGCATGAACTGTTCAGCTTGCTGTCATGAGTTCGTTACAATTGCGTAGATATACTCTCATATTACATCCCTCATTAGGGCGTGCCTCGTCTTTCTAAAATAATAATAACCGCTTTCGGCAGCCGGCTAAGCTCTTGGTTTTGCTCATAAAATATGTATTCAGGAATAATGCCATAAAATATCTATTTTTCGTTCGCACTGTGGCAGTGCTTATAGTCAGCTGCATTGATGCAAGTTAAAAAAATTAAAGTTTTATTTTTCACGTGAGGTTAAATTTACCCGGAACTGTCGAGAGATTGCGACAAGAATGGAACAATAGCTGAAACAGAAGCCGCGCGAGTCATGACTACATGAATAACTGAAAATACAGATTTCACCTCATACTTGCGATATGCGATGAAATTTGTATTTCGGCTGACCCTCCACTTGGTCGATAAATCGACATGGATTTCTCTTTGATGGCAGGTGCTTGATTGTTTGATTGTATTATTATTATATTATTATTGTATGTATTAAAGAAACTTTGGTGGCAGCCTACATCGTATTATTAGACATGGTTGCAAATTTTAACCAATTTGACTTGTAAAAGGCCCTAAAATGCCATCCGCTTTTGTTATTGTAAGAACAACTGCTTTTCAATGTTGAATATCTTCCGCCATCGGTGCGAAACCGTTTGTGACCATTCAAAATAATGGAACATCAAAATCAAATAATAGTTTTTGCTATATATGCAAAAACACAACCTTTGTATAAGATATCGGGGAACATTAAGCTGCAAATTTGATCGGAAGTTCTGCGAAACATGGAGCTCCACCGGCTTCACGCACTCTGTTAGCGCAAATGACATTTTTTTCCCCGACAAAAGCTCCCCTCCTTCTCGGTGGTGGATTCGCTATCAATCCCTTTCAGTCTCATACCCCGCCATCGGGAAGTTCCTACCTCACTGTCAACAGGTCCTACCTCACTAGTCATCATCATTAGCGAGGCAACCCAAATTGCATTAACTTTCATCATCCTCAAAGGACCATCCAACGACGCACCCTACACCAACGACACACTCTGCACCAACGACGCACCCTACACCAACGACGCACCCTACATCAACGACACACTTTGCACCAACGACACACTCTGCACTAACGACGCACCCTACACCGACAGTTGGTTCCGACTTGCTCTAATCATCACTACTGCCGACGGTTTCCAACAACCGACAACGCCATGGAACACCCATAAATTCGTTAGAATCCTCGAACCGCGAAAGTGGCAGACAGCACGTGTTGACCTATGCGAAGGCGTTAGTTTTCGCTTGCAATTTGAAGTATCCAGTGGAATGGCCGTGCGATTGGCCGATTTCGTGATGAACAACGAGAAGAAGGTACTCGCACGCATCTACCGCGCCAGCACCAACCCGGTCGATTGCACGGTGCGGTCATTCACGCAAGATACCACGGAAACAATGAAGTTGTTTGCTGATCGATTGGGACGCGGCAGTCGCTCAGTACCCGCTGACGTACAGCTAGGCAAGGTTTTGAGGTTGGTCAATTCCTCGCAGGTACGAAAGACAACTGCGCCTCATGTCGGTCAACATGCAGGCCCTCACTGAAAGTGACCCTTCGTTTTACCCTCCCGAAGAAAATTATCCGAAATACGGTTACAATCGATAACGGTTATATTTACTGTCTTAAATACAGTTCCGTATTACGTAACAAAGCAGCTTGTAACCCTTTTTAGTCCCGGAATTAGAAAGATGACCAAACGGAGTACCATTTATGACACTCATTGGGACTTTAGACGTTTTTCCTGAGTAAAAGTTTGAAAATGGAGAAAATCTTGTCGATCTCAATAAATTTGTTAAGCACGGAATTCAAAAATACTTGTAGTGCTGATAAAGAACGAGTACAGTGGTAATTGACCACTGGCCGTTCTGTCGTTCTGATAATCAAAGTATCTTCCTCATTGTGAATTTCATTGTTCCAGTTATTGTGAGTTCCTGTTAGCTCAACGGTATTTTTTTCCATTTTTTGTCTCACCCCTAGCGGCCGGTTGGTCATGCCAAATGATCCAAATTGTTTTGTGATCAAGGAGAGAGCATTTGGGCAAGACTGGTCCATTGGTCAACCAAGTCCATAATTCTAGCTGTTTTGGCATCCAATTTTGGGATGCAGTTATAGATTCGTTTTGGTATGGACAAAAAGATAGACCGCCAAATTGTAACTTACCTTGGTGCCGTTTCGAGAAACATAAACAATTTCAATTAGGGTTATTACTGTCATTTTTTTCGTCAGGAATAAACCGCATGTAATTAAAACGCAAAGATTATTTTAGTTTTGAGTGTTAAAAATCTGAGTATCTGTCCAAAAAGTTCAAAATTTAGTAAATTTAAAAAAGTTTGCAGAATCAAACTACTTCTGTGAAAAAAAAAACATATTGGCAGCGCAAAACAATTTTCGTTGCCAACACGTTCGGCGACCCGGCTTGAATTGTCAAGCGCCGGCTTGTTTGCATTAAAGCATTGCGCACCCTTTGGCCAGAAAAATCGAGACGCTCGATTTGTCAAGAGGCAATTTGTTACCACAAGGCTGCAGGCTATGTAGAAAAGTGCTTTGACTTGAGGCGGAAACAGTTAGCCACAAGACCACATGTGTTTAGTCTGCAGCCTTGTGGTAACAAATTGCCTCTTGACAAATCGAGCGTCCCGATTTTTCTGGCCAAAGGTGTATTAAGTATTCATAAGGTTTAGTCGGGTGAAAATATGGACATCTGAAAAATGGGCTAACAGAAAATCCTAGAGATTATGTTTGATTAATACTTAAAGTTGTTTCTCACAAGTTTTGTGTTTGAGATAGCCTTGCTTGTTGATAAACATACGTTTAAGCCCTGCTGAGGTAAAAATGTCTGAATTTCTTTTTATTCGAAATCCGAAGAAGAAAGTGCATTCCCCAAGACAAATGGCCTTTTCCAAACAATTACACCATTACTAACCGCGACTTTTTCAGAAAAGGAGCAGTGTTTTATGCATTGCCCGAAACCCTTGGATTGGATCCCCTATCAATACCTGGACATGGGGCATTTCTATCCGTGCACAAGGACAGCAACGTCGTCGGTGATATCAAAGGCCGAATGATGGTACTCCAAAGTTCGCTGACACTCGTCCTCAAGCCATTGGGGCAATGTTCCTTCTGGTATGAGAGGATCAATTGCAACGTAGAGATGCACTTATATTGAACGACAACCGAAAGGCACAACCGAAAGGGACCGGCCACTCGGCGACTCCGGAACACCGAGCGAGAAATACCCTGACGCTTACTCTTCTCGATAGTGAGGGGGTCGCAGTCTTTGCGTCTTACACACTTCCGCCGACAAGACATAGATCGGAAATTATGATTTGTGACTTTGCCTTTCCATCCAGCAGTCCGCATGAAAAATAAACGTACACTGACAGAGTTCTGTTCTATATTTAGTTTCAATTTCATGTTACTTTTTCCAATCTCCTGCAGTCGGGTTCTTCAGTCTGAAACAGGTTTGGTACGACGGGGAGTGGGTGAGTTTACTGTGTGTTCTACCGGGATAAACTTAGTTTACCAAAGGAATTTCAGGCTTCCAGTCAGATCCGGCTCCACAATCATCAGGCCAGCCGTTTTGGTCCGCAGTCACCAAAATCAGCTTGAAAAATGAAAGAGGATTTGCCGTCACAGATGGAGGTAATTATATAACCCAGACATTTAGGTCTCGATTCCTTCCTTGATTCCTTCGAGAAGACTACAGCCGTTTGTAGTGCACGCTTGCATGGCGCTCACGCCTTGAATTCTTCTTGCAGCAGCAGATGCCCTGAACTCGGCTTTTCAGTCGAACCATCACAAGCGCCATCTTATTACATGGACTCTGTTTGCACTGGGTCTAATAATTCTTGGTGCTGTCTGATAAATAAAGGTAAAAGGCAACCAACTGACGGTCAGCACGGGCGAATGCAAATATGCGACATATCCCAACATATGCAGCAAATGCTATTGTAAAATGTTCGTTTGCGGTTGCCTTAAAGTTTTTTAAGGTGATGATGATTTTTTGAACATGATCGTAGGATAAAGGAAACACCTTCACAATCACCCCGACTCGGATAAATACGGATGCTTACGTTCGAGCACAGTTGACAATCGGTCGGTCAATGACTCGAAACCAACCTGGAAAACCAAATCTCGGACCTATTTATCCATCCAACCCAGCTAATTGTAGGGAGAAGGTTAAAAAATTGAGACGCTTATAATCGAATTTGTCGAAAAGTATTGGCATGAAATATGAGATAATAACTCATATAGGATGCGCTGACAAGAAGTGTTCAAATCAGACTGGGCAGATCGGCTGAGCAAGCTGTAGTATTCCCCATGTCCAGAGGCTCGACAAATTTTTCGTTCCGCTGAATCAGGAACCCCACGTAGCCAACGAACATGCAGGAAAGCTGAAACACACAAGGTTAATAAACATCAGATTCATAATGTCGAGATTCTTTTGACCTCTCACACTCACCGATAAGAGGAACGGCCTCTTTAGCACGACACAACCGCCGACTGACAAGACAATTTGCCTCCGGCTGGAAAGCTGCACAAAGTCTCCCATCTGCACGGCGTTGCGTACCGTGACCCCTCCTGTCTGAATTAGGCCGACTTGTCCCGCCAAAACCAGCTCTTGCGCTAATTCAACCGACCTCCGACCCTGCAGCGAAAACAACGGCCTCATCTCATCCAAGACTAGACCAGGACTTACCCCTCCCTGGGACCCAATAGAACTCTGGCTCTTTTACTTCTCCCTGAATACATCACTAGGGGCAAAATAGCGCCCTGAGTATTTCACCCTTCCCATGCTGTTCGTTTGTCCGTCTATCCGTCCGCTGTCCTTCTGTCTGTGTCTGTCCGTCCGTCCGTCCGTCCGTCCGTCTATCCATCGCCGTCGTCTGTCCGTCATCCGTCCGTTCATCCGCTATTCGTTCAGCCGTTGCCCGTTGTTCGACCCTCTGTCCAACAACGGACGGATGGTTAATGGACGGACAACGGACGGACGGTTAAGGGACGGACAACGGACAGACTGATGGACGAACAGACAGGCAACATGGGAAGGGCAAAACAGCAGGAGCGCGATTAGATCACTGATGATGTGTACAGAGAGAAGTAAGATAGCCGGGGTTCTATTGGGCCCCAAAAAGGGGGGAGGGGGTAAAATTGTCACACCGTTAAACTAAATTACGCTACAAAAAAAGTAACAAAAACTAAACTGAAACTTTTAGTTACTAAATTTTCGGCTTTAGGTTTTTAAGTTGGCCAAAAAGCTAGTTAAAAGTTTTAGTTACTAAAATTTAACTGGAAAAATATAAAAAACTTGAATTAATCAGCTAATTTCGATTAAAAGTAGAATAAAGTTTTAGTTGTTAAAAGAAGCTAAACCAAAAATCCTTAGTAACTGATTTTTAGTTGACTAGAAAAACTAACTAACTGACAAATTTTCGTTTTTGCTATCTTGATTCAAGATCCGTTTAACAAAAGTGCCTCGCGTACGAACCTCTTCGGCAAGATTTGCAGCAAAAAAGACCACAATCAGAATCACGGCCACGTCATATTTAACTGACAGCATCGTAGTCCCCTGCTCCATGGGCACTTTAGTTGATCGAAAGAGAGTCGCGACGGCGGAATAGACACTGAGATTGGCATTGATCATGAGAAGGAACAGCTGCGAGCGGAGTAATCGTTCGTGCCGGCGATAAACACGCCACAACTCCTCCCGCAAACTAAACAACTCCTTCAACCCAGCCAAAAGGTTCTCTCCGTGGTCGTTGCTGTTGATGACGGGGCGACTTGCCAGGACCCGTAACGTCTCACACTGCTTGCGGTTGTACCGGACACATTGCGACCGTAGCTGCTCCATCAGATGCACGTAGACAATAACGATCGTGGTGTAAAGAAAACTTCCGCTGAAATCGGCAATGTAGTACAGCACAAAAATCAGCCATTGCGGCGCGACAAAAAATCCCCACAGAATTCGATAGTTCAGATCGTCGATCGTGAGGAGCGTGGATACCTGAAGGATCAGGCGAACACACACCAGGCCTTGCAAGGTGGGGAAAAGAGCTTTTCGGATGAGATTTCCTCGATTGCTACCGCGTGACTCTGTTTCGCGTGGGTTCTGCCGGAAATAAAGCTTCCTGAATTGTCGGCTAGATATGACGAAGAACGTTACGGAGCTGCAATATTTCCAGAAGGTGATTTGAGAATTCAGGATGGCCAACAGCGAGATTGCGCGACTGTGGAGGTTCATGTAGCGAGCCCATATCGTATGATGCTTAATCCAATCTATGACGTCGTGTAAAAGGAACAACCACAGTGCGGTTATGGGCAGGGCAAATTTCAGTAGATTCAAGATGGACGCTGTGCAGGTAGGTCCACGGAGAACTTCTGTGAAAGCTGTTGACAAAGATAAGAAATATCGAACGCCCGGGAGGAGGTGTGCCTTATTAGAATCGGACATGATGGGAAAGGAACACGAGTACAGTACGGTACAGTGCGAGTACGGTACGGTGGTAAGGTACGGTACGGTGCAAGTACGGTACGGTGGTAAAGTATTCCTAAACAGTTAAACCGAACGCTAGGTGAGAAGCATGTAATTTCTCCCATGACCGTGAAGTGAAATTGGAATGTTCAAAGAGCTGCTGCAACGTTCACTACCCGAAGTCGTGGGTAGGAATCGCTGTCGTGGGTAGGGATCGCTGTCATGAGGAGCCTGTGTTCGTTCGGCTCGTCTTAACTTAGCCGCGATGCAACGCCTGACTCAGCGTTCAATCTCATCGTTCGTATTCCTCGACCTGACTTTCATAGCGTACGGCAAACTAGCCCGAGTATGGTGTGCGTTCATCGTGTATCGCAAAAGAATGTGCCAGTTTGAACAGATGTTACACTCATCCTGGCCGGTTCTTAAACAACAAAGAAAAGATTCTTGTGGCACCAGACGTGGAACTTCCGCTTCCAATCACATGGCGGTCAGCCTGCAGCAAGTTCAGCAAGAACATCCAAGCATGCGATAGTGGCGCCGCCATCGGTCCAGCTCTCTTATGAGAAATTCTTTGCATTCAAAATATCTAATTTTTTATTCAATGTACATTTATATCAATCTATTATTTTTATTATTTCAATTATTTCAATTATAGATACTTCAAATATTTATTATAGATATTTTATTTTAATTAATTTGGATAGGAAACACAGACCTGAACTCTTACTGACAAAAAATGCTGCATCATTTTTCAGCAAACTGAATGCGCTTTTTTTGAAAAATGTAAAGACTAGAAAATTAACATCGAATATTTTTCTTTCACCAGAACTAAGACGCTTTCAGGATGTCAATCGTTTTTGTTCGGTTTATCACTTATTTTTGCAACTGCACAACCATAAAATATGTAAAAGTCATACATTGATTGATTGACTGGGTGGGGAATTGGGACGAGCAATTATGATAAAGTAGTCAATCAAAGACAATCCAGCGCTAGGAGGTACCGTATTCCCCCGATCTCAAGGGACACTTTTATGCCCTACCAGTTAATTTCATCCACCCCGGATCTATCTTATCTGTTCATCACCGTTTGCTATTGTTTACCTACAATCAATCAATCAACTGATTGAATGTGTGCGTTAAAAAATCCCGCTTAATCAATCAATCAATCGCTGCCAAGTTGTGCTTAAATTTCAACCAATCACGACACAGTGAATCCGACTGAACAGTCAACCGATGAGGGGAGGGGGTGGGGCTTAACTGTCCCTTGAGATCGGGGGAATACGGTACACTGGTCTAAAAACCCGTTGTCAATCGATCGCTTAATATTTAAAAAAATGTCAATACTTATTAATTAATTTATTTCTTTAATGAGCGCGCTCTTTGGGCAGCGCTCGCACCATCTCGGAAGTGGAATGATTTTTAAACAGCACGGGAAACTATCGATCATTCTTGCCAACTGAACAGCACTCTGCAACGAACAGACTGGACAGTTCAACTTTCACTCAATCAATCAATCACTCAACTTCACACGTTCAACCGACCGTCACGTCTCCTACACTGCTCTAATACGGTAGTTTGTTAGGATCTTTTGCAATCCCCGGGATCTCTGTACTCCACAGTAAGCAGTATGCACCTTGGTCTATCCTCTTCCTTGGACGTCTAGTTCCTTGCTTGTTGATTGAATCTACAGTTATATTTAATGAGATGTTTTATCGCGAAGAAGGAAAAAACATTTTAAGCTTTTAGAGTTCAAAGCACAGACAATTCCTTCAATGGTCCGATCTACTGGACAATATATAAATGAGACTGGACTATTCATTGAATATGGTAAGCGGCCACTGAAAATGGTTACACTTTTAATTCAGCCATTGCAACAACGATCGGATTGAATCCCTAAGTGTCGGGGCAAAAAGTGTCAGAATTCTCCATCCAGTTCAATATACTGGCGAATATATATATATATATATATATACTCTACACACACAAGGAGGCAGTGCAGTCATTGAACCGGTAGAGAATTCTCAAAGATTCTATGCTGCACAACGGCCGAATCGAAGTTGCCGCGGGCTCCCCGCACCAAACACTCACAACCTGTTCAAGGTGGTCTCAGGGTGCGCACACACAAGAGCGAGTATGACACGCCGTTGGCCGTTCATCATCAACAGAGACACGCGAAACGTCTGCAACGTTGATGCTGTGTCTCCATCGGCTGATGAAGAGTGTGATCGAGTCTTCGTCATCACTTCCGTAATTTTCCACATCCTCCAAAAAAGATCATCATGGAGGAAAAGTCCGGTCAGCCAGGGCTGCGCTCCTCAACTTCCGCAATCAGTCAGCTACTCCGTCGACTGCGCTACCAAGGAGCCGCCCAATGGGTTACCTTGATCCTGGTGGCCTCGTGTATCTGCCTGTTTATGTTCACGTCGTCCTTCAATTCCGCGGCCTATAGAAGACCAGCATCCGACGTGGATGCCCCCTCAGACGCGGAGAAGGGCTCCGGTTCCGACTCGGAGAACGCCCTGGACGTGCCCGGTAATGAAGACGCGGTTCCCGCAGCAGCGGGGAACAATCTAGACGATATCAATGCCGACCTGGTGGAGGAAGCTGTGCCGGAATTTACCGGGCCCAACTTTTGGGACGGTGTGGATTGGGATGATCCTCTGGAGTTGCCGGACAAGGTGGCCGGAAGTGTGTTTGAGATGACCGTCGAGACGGGCGAGGAGGATATTGAACTGAAAACGGCCAAAGGCGACATTCAGGTACCCATCGTGGGATGGTTTCTTACGTCTATCAACGGATGTTGTTGCATTTTTTTTCTTTCCCTAAAATAGTTACAGTAATACGATTTGTTGGTCTGAACGGTTCAGCACATTGGGTCAGCAATTAATTTTCATTTTGAATTCGTAAAATATTACGAAAAAAATTGCCACATGAAATTTATGTTGATTTACTGAAAACATTTATTTCCCGTTCATTGTAGGTGACCACGGTATTCTTCAGGGAATCCATCCCCAAAACAAAATCCCGAATGGACATTCTGCTTCTTCACGGTTCGCGCTTTAATTCGGAAACGTGGATCACCGTGGACACCACGAAAACCTTCGCAGCCATGGGATATCGCGCAACTGCGATTGACTTACCCGGTTTCGGAAACAGCGCCGGCCAAGTGATGTTCGGTGAACAGGCCGCGCAGTTCATCGACGCCTTCTGTCAAGCGCACGGTATTAGAAATCCCGTCGTGGTTGCACCATCCATGTCCGGCGGGTACGCTCTTCCGTATCTGATGTCCAGACCTTTTAACGTGACGGGTTTCGTTGCCCTGGCTCCTACTTCCACAGAACGCTACAAGCCCGCTGACTACCAAAAAGTTCAGGTACTGTCCGCATGTTCTACCTGCATGTATTGTATTGTCCTGTCTGTGTGTCTGTCTGTGTGTCTGTCTGTGTGTCTGTGTGTCTGTCTGTCTGTGTGTCTGTCTGTGTGTCTGTGTGTCTGTCTGTGTGTCTGTGTGTCTGTCTGTGTGTCTGTGTGTCTGTGTGTCTGTGTGTCTGTGTGTCTGTGTGTCTGTGTGTCTGTGTGTCTGTGTGTCTGTCTGTGTGTCTGTCTGTCTGTATATCTGTTTGTTTGTTTGTCTGTCTGCCTGTCTGTCTGTCTTTCTGCCTGTCTGTTTGTCTGTCTGTTTGTCTGTATATCTGTTTGTTTGTTTATTTGTCTGTCTGTCTGTCTGTTTGATAATCTGTTTGTCTAGGTCCGTAAAGTTTCATGTCTTTTTCCGTATATGACGATATGATTCCGTTTTTCCATCAGTTATTGCCGCTGATTTTTTAACTGCAATTTGCACGTAGGTACCGATTTTAACCGTCTATGGCACAAAAGACTCCACATTCGGCTCGCAAGTCCAAAAGCGTCTCGGCTACGCACCGAATTCCCAAACGAAACTCATCCAAGACGCTCACCACGCCACCTATCTCGACCAACCCGACGAGTGGCATCGCGTCGCCTACATCTTCTTCCGCCGCATCGAAGGCTGGGCAGCTAAACAAGCCAAATCCGGCATCACCACCACGCAACATCCACCCGTAGTCACCCACAACGCGGCCGAAACCCTCGCACCGGAAGTCACCTTACCGGCCTTAAACGTGCCGCCCATGCGTAAGTTCATCAACACCAACGGTTTCGACCAGATACCGACCGGACCTATCCCAACCCATCCGAGTCTCAGTCCGAGCGGCACCCTTGGCGATCTGTACGGCATGCCGGCATTCATAAACGGCAAGCCAGTCACCGTGGAAGACGCTGCCCGTTTGAAGGCCGATCCGGCCTTCTTCAACAAGCCTCAGCAGCCGGAACCAACAACGAGCCCTGCTGTTGTAGCACAACCCAACGTCCAGCCAGCTAATGCGGCACCACAGTCCCAAGCCCTGTTTGGAGACGCTTTGCCGATCCAGCCGTCCAACATTCCACCCCAACCTCAAGGCATTCCACCGATCACCTTGCCTAAACAACAGACCCTTCAAGAGGCACAAAGCGAATTCCAGTCAGCCAGTCTGGCCGCTCAATCGCAGCCCTTTCCTTCGATCCAACAGCTGCAGCAGCAACCATTCGCGCAACAAAACATCCCGCAACTCGGTTCCCCGGCTCGAACCGCTCCGATCCATCTGCCGATTGCCGACAGCAGCGCCCAAATGGACTGGGTACGGCAAAACATCCAGACACAACCCATCCCAGTCAACCCGATGATCCAAGCTCTTCCCGGCTTCCAGCAGGCCATGGCTCATCAAAACGGACTACCACAGCAAGCGATGCCGCTTGGTAACGCTGCATCTCTGCCGGCTGGCCCGCCCGTGACGTTTGTCAATCCCTATCAGAGCCTCCACTCGAACGGACCACCGGCAGTTCGTCAGGCACAGCAAAACTTGCTGCCTGCTCCGTTGATGCCGAATGGACAGCGGGCTCTGGTGCCGGGGAACCCTCCACCGACAATGACCGCCCAACAGCGGCAGCAATACGAGGCTGCACGGCAGTCTGTGCAAAATCCTGGACTGTTGTTGAATCGACAGACGAGGTCGTTGAACAATCAGGGGATTTGGCAGCAGTCCGCGCAGGGTTATCAGGTGAATAACGGCCGGGTACGCGTAGGAGGTGCCGAGATGGAGAAGCGACTACAAGAACTGCAGAGGGCTCAATATCGGGAGTACTTGCTGTTTAAGCAGTGGCTGGATATTCCGGCTGAGGCGGTGGGAAAGAAGGGCCTGAAACCGGAGTTTGTCAACCCTAAAGACACGGGATCAATGGAGAGAGCATGATTGTTAGACAGTTATTGGTTAAAGTTTTTTTTGTTTATTATCACGGCATGAACATTTGATGATTTTCATCGACCAATAAAAATATGAAATATGTAGAAGCACCCACAACAGCTCCCGTTTTGTATGAGGCAAAGTGTGCATTTCGGCTCACCCTCCACTTGGTCGATAAATCGACTCACTCACGCATTTTTCTTCGCCGGTAGATGCTTGATTGTTTGATTTGCGTGTATGGAGCTTGATGTTACAGGTCGCTATACATTTTGGAATTGAACCATTTTGAAAACCACTCGGCATACGTCATGGTGCATTGATCACGTTCTATATGCACTGGAGATGAAATGAACTGAACACGACTGAGCTCGTACTATGAGCAGATTAAACTCTAAATCGTTCATTCATTCTGCTCACACGTTTCGCAAGTTCTCTCGCGGAAAGACCTTTGCCTGAGATACAAAGCTTTATACATTTTAATGCATGGAATCCGTGAACGGGCGATGGACGCGATGGGCGATGTTCCGGGTGTAATGTATGATACCAACCGACAATCCGCATATGTGTTCAGAAGCTGCATAACCTTTTCAATGCTTTGCGATAATCTGTGCTCAGCATGAAAACCAGAATCTGAAACGGCCAGACAATCTGTTAGTCCAGTTGAGGGAGCTAAGGTGTGATTTCACCCCACGGTCCCACAAGAAGAAAGAATCCTTACCGGATGGAAAGCAAACGAAAGGACCAGCAGCAACCGCATCCACAAGCCAAACATCGGATCCAACCGAAACAGCTGTGGCGCCACACTGTTCACAATGGTAATGGGAAAATTGCATAGGCAATTCCAGATGAAGGTCATGATCAACATCTGCGCCTGTCGCATCCGCCGCTGATAGGCTCGCCCTGCTGGACTCTGGGAAACCGGAACCCTTTCATCGATCGCCATACCGCCGTTCGATTTGCCCCCACTCGACTGGGTCGCCGGAAGGGGAATGATAGTTCGCCGGTGGAACTTCCCGATGGCTGATTTAGCGCAAATAGCAACGGCTGCGAAGCCGACAAATCCGTAACAGAAGTAGATACAGCCAATCGCCCAAAATGTGCCCTGATTGGTGGTGGTGGTCAAGGTGCACTGTCCGTTTGGCAGGGAGTTGTAGAAGCCTCCGCTGTTGAAAACGAACGGCATCCGGGTGCCTCCTCCGAGGATCCAGCACAGAGCCAGACTGGCGAGGGTGAGGGACCGTCTCGCGAAGACTCGATACCCGTAGGGGTAGCAGATGGCGAACAGACGGTTGGCGGCTAACAGAGCTTCGTTGTAGTACCCGGTCACCACGATGGCCGAGTTGACAAACTGAACAACTCGACAGAAATCCGGTCCGCCGTCGAAACGGTTGTAGATTCGCACGCTGGTCAGCGGGACGATGACCGCGCACTGCATCAGGTAGGTGACGGAGAGGTGAGCGATGAGGACGCCGCAGCTGGTGCGGAGTTCGCGGATGCGAAGGACCACAGTGATGACGAGGACATTGCTGACGGAACCGACCACACAGAGGAGGAGGATGACCACAAGCCATGATGACAGTTGAGTCGGAGTGGCGGTGAGTTGAGTTGAATTTGTGAGCTTGCTGACATTTTGGAAGGTTTTTTGGAGCGTTTCTATTGTCCGGTTGAAATGGTCGGTCATTTTGTGTGAAGAGCCAAACAACACTTAGACGATTACTGTCAAATTGTCAGTGACTCAGGATGAAGAAGGAGAAAATAGAGCGAAGGACTATACAAACGGACAACGGATGGGTGTGCGAACTGTTAAAAGCTCAGCAGAAGAGTTTCTTGCCTTGCGTGGATGTTCGGCGGGAGTCAGGGGGTCCTGTACCTGTGGTGCTGCCGCGGATGATTAGAGCTTTTGGGTTGTCTGGTTGGAATTGGCAGTCAAGATTGCGAACAGCCAGACAAAGTACGATGACTGTAGAATCGTTAAAAAAAACAGGCTGCACAACAGGTAAAAAGAACAGGAAAGTGACACGACAGAGGTGACTGAGACTACCCTCTCAACCTCTGTGGATCTCCGGCGGGGGTCAGAAGGAGGGGGGGTCTCGATCGTATGCCTGTCAGTTGTGTTGTTGCGCATTGGCCACTAATTAGATTAGATTTTACTCTATTATTGATTCTGCCGCCGAAGGCTGAGCCTCTTCATGGGAACTGGAGAGACCTGACTCAATTCATTATTCGGAGTCTCCACGAACGCTAAGGCTCTATGACGCAGCATTAGGGACCAGTCAAACACCCAAGGGTTTCTCAACCTTCACCCTAAAGCTCGCCTTCTGTATGCTTAATCTTAGAGGCGATCTATTCGGAAACGCAATTACTACTTGTGTGTGGTGGGGGGGGGCCTTCATTGTGGACGGTTGCATGTCCTGAAAACTGTTGACGCGCTTCCTTTTCTACCCTGGGCGCTCCAGAGAAAGCAACACAGGGTGCACCCGTCCGAGGACTGGGAATAGTGAGCGTCGCCCTGAACGACACAAGAAGGTAAAGGTGAGATCATGTGAGAATGACAACGTAAATCTAGAATGCCAATCGCATTAATAAATGTATTTACTCTATGATTGTCTTCCAGATGTGGTCTATACAGTAGTCGAGCCGGTTCCATTCGGTCCCCCCCCCCCATCACGAAATGTCTTGTAATATATAGGCAATGGTGGCATATGTTTTGAAAACAAATCTTCCACTCATTAATCATAACTACGTTGACCGACAAGACGTTTAAATATGGAGACTGCATAGATACTGACTTATATTGTACTCTACTAGCAAAGCCATCTCATCAATCCGCCGATCGATTCGATTTCAACTTGAACTAAAATGAATATGCACTGCTAATTTGTGTTGCATATACAGTTGGTATCCGAAGAGTAGTCCTAATAAGCATATGCTTTATTTTTGGCAACGAAACTGCGTCTGTAAAATTGGCGATGGCTGACAACATAATAATAAGGCCACATGACATACCGTATGCTCGCGATCTGAAGGGACAGCTAAGTCCCGCCTCCCTCGGTATGGTCCTGCACTCGATTGAACGTTCAATCTGATTCACTCTTATCTGATTGGCTCATTTCAAACAGCTTACTCGTTGTGCTCGATTGATTGATTGCACAGTCGTGCTTTTCCATATATTTGTCCGTACAGTGTTAATTTGGTGAACGGCACTCAATAGGCACGGCCCAGGTTGGTTAAAATTCACGGGTAGGGCAGAAAAGTGTCCCTTGAGATCGCGAGCCTATGGTACCACCGTACGATATATAGAGAAGAGCTTTACACAAAACTGTACCATGGGGATGGGCACGTCACGTCCCGTCACGTCAACCCCTTTCCAACTTCACATCAACCCCTTCCCACCTTCAAATCAGCCCCTTCTCACCGTTACGTCAACCCCTTCCCACCGTCACATCAGCCCCTTCCCACCGTCACATCAGCCCCTTCCCACCTTCACATCAGCCCCTTCCGACCTTCACATCAACCCCTTCCCACCGTTATGTCAACCCCTTCCCACCGTTACGTCAACCCCTTCCCATTGATGGGGTGACGTGACTTGACGTGACGTGACTTGACGTGACGTGACATTATGACCCACATGATGAATGAAATAAAAACGCGTTTGCAATTAGTGGCTGATCTTTATTGATTTTGATTTTGTTAATATTAATCTTGCAAATCGAGTTGACCTTAAGATATATATGCACGAGGGGAAACTTTTCTTTCGGCGAACGAGCAATATCGCTTTTAATTCGGCGAACTTTTTCCGCTCCTTGCTACATGAAAAGCTGCAATTTCTCACACAATCTAAAGCTTTGACAACATCAAAGAAATTTCTATCAGCCGAGATCGAGACGCTAGGGGAGCCACTCACGTGTTGGTACTGTACACGAGTGAAAAAAACCACGACAAAGCCTTGTCGATGATGAAATACCTTCCACGCAAATAGCCATAACTTTTCTTTTTTGTCTTAAGAGCTTACATGATGCCAATCGAAAGGTAATCTAGTTTTGTAAATGTTGGAACAAAGAAAAGAAACATTTTCATTAAGATTTTGCTAAACTAACTTAAACTTTAATAACTGTTTTGGCTGCTCGAATAGATCAATCAACGTAGTACTAGTACTCTTCATTGCCAGTGAGCGAACACGTGCGCCCCCTGCTTTCCTCTCTTCGCCGAATTAAACATTTCACCTCGTACTGCGTTTA
>LRSR01008691.1:0-20131 GCA_001579985.1 Hypsibius dujardini
TGTTACACGCGCGTACGTACAGTACTTACGACTCCCCGGCTGGTTATCATCGACGTTGTCTATACTTGTACTGTATGGTTGCAACTATCCTGCCTGACCCCGTACCTGACTTACAGTATACTTATACAAATGCCTATGCGTGGTAACTAAGTTCGCCCTACCTGCCCTATACTTTTACTTACATACTTATACTTATACCTATATTTATGTGTGGTGACTATTACCACCCTGTCTGACCACCCTATCTACCCTATTCTTATACTTACATACTTATGTGTAATGACTAGAGTTGTGTCCTCCCATGTCCTTACCCGTACGATATAGGGCTTATACCCCGTGCGAGACTCATTTTTGCACAAAACAAAAATTGTTGCATGTAACCCTATATGAACTGTTAAAAAATTATGCTTTATTTCGAAAACAGATATATAGGTCTGTGAAACATTTGCTCGGTTCGACGTTGGGGCAGGAGCAGAACAGGTGCTATGCCTTGGTTTGTGGCAGCACCTAAAAATTAAGCGTGGCCCGGTTAATGGCAGACTTTCCCAAGTTCGCTAACCCAGATCAAAACTGGTTCGTATTTCTCAAAGCAGAGCGTGAGCAATAACAAGTTACAACACGTTTGTTGTAGTAATTTGATGGGGCTATCCTACGCAAAAGAAAAAATAATAATTTAGCGGCAATTTTGGCTTTGAAAAAAAAGAACGTTGCAGGGTCAAGTTCAGCCAATTTGTTTAAATTATGCATTTCGGACTTTAGATAAAAACTGAAAAACCCAAAATGCAACAACAAACATTATTTTTTAGTAATGAGGGGTGCAATAACTGGGCTCTTTAATGTAATTGAACTTATTCCAATCGCATTACAATTGAGAAAGTTATTGACGTGGACTCGTACACCAATTTTGAGTCTGAAAATGTCTACATTTTTTTAAAAGGTCTCCCTCAGTTTAGTGGTGCACGATTGATTGAATATTTTGGATTTTTTTCCTTGTACAGTAGTTTCTAGTTTGCCGTTTTAGGTTTTTAGATTCGCTTTAAAGTTGAGGGAGATCTGAAATACGGTTCATGGGACAAATTATAACAGTGTTCGTTCGTGTTCGTTGGAATTTCGTAGTTTTTTGTTTTTTCGTTTTTTTTTTTGTTTCGTTTGTTTCGTAATTTTCAATTCAAGGCCCATTTGTACGGGCAATATGAGCAATGCGCTGCAGCGAGTGAGAATCCACCTTGAAATGATTAGCCAAATATCAAGCGGCAATCATACGGGAACGCATAAGAACATCCAACTAGCCACCCAACCTCATACTCTGGACGACGTACCCGAAACTCGAAATTCTTTATCGAAGATCATTTATGGAAAAGACAACTGGGCATTTCAACCAAACGATGTATGGTGCTTGACGGTGTTAGTTCTGAAAACCACCGCGAGGCAGATCTAAACTTCACTTTAAGCATACATCGGACCCTTTTCATCACCATACATTCCTAAGGTCTGTAATCGCTGGTCACGGCAGCTATTCTGGGGGCACAATCTGCCGGTACAACCTCATGCAAGGATGGTAGTAGATTTTCCGCTTAACAACCGCCGAAACGTCGTGAATGATAAGGTACTTGCTGCCGCTGCAGTCACGACTCTTGGGGTTTATGTCAAATATCTGCGCCCACTCTGGAATATGGATGAGACTCATGTTGAGGAACTTTGGAATTTGTCCTCCGATGAAGACATCGTCTATCCAGTGCATATGGAGTCGCTTAGATGCCTGGAGCACGGAGGTGATGGAAGACTGGGGAAAGATGTAGAGGTGACCCTCAGCAAAGGGGGGATAGGTGGCGTCAGGGTATTCCTGCAATGTGAGTGCCCATTTTTCCGTGGCCAGACGTCGGACAACCGCACCGGTGATGATGTGACCGAGGATAAAATTCTGCAGATAAGCATTACAGATATAACAATAGGAGGGGACACGTCACAATCCGGCAGAACCTTTTTAATTATCAGTTGTGTTGACCATTGCTTTTTTTCGCGAAATATTGAACATCACCTCTTTCTCATGGGCACAACTCGTTTTCCAAACACAAAGTCAAAGGGTAAAATTTCAAAATATTGTTTTGTCCTTTGTCAACCAAAAATTTGTACGAATAATTTTTAATTTACTATCTTCTTGTAATTAAAACTTCGTTCTATAATTTTTACTTCTAGCCGAAGTTATTTAACAAACTTTGGCTTCTATTCTAAATTTTTAATTTAAAATTTTAGTATGGTAACTTTAAGTTTAGCATTTTGAGTCAACTAACAAAATTTAAGTAAAGAAATTAGTTACTAAGTATTGTATCTTCTTAGTTTAGTTTTCCTTTTCTAATCGGCCAGCCATCAGTTGTAATGGCGTTTCAAAAGAATAGCTATGTCCTTTCTGAACCATTATTATGGTTCATAGATTACAAATCATTTAAGGGAGGATTGCATATTTCAAACTACAGTGCATGATTCAATCGGAATTGCCTCAACACAACACATTTTGTTGGCACATTAAATGCGTTATTTTGTATTTGCTTAGGGGAATGAGATCATTTCTCGAAGATGTCATTCCCGTAAAATTTGGTCTTCGGTAGAAAAAAAAGGTTCCTCTTAGAACAAAAAATTCTTTGAGTGTTAAATAAATCTCAAAAATAAAGAAAGAGGTCTAAACAATATTAACTACGGAAGATCAAGCAGTTAATTGATTCAACCAGGACCATGTATTACCTATTTACCGTCTCATTTTCAAGGGGTCGCAGGCGTTCTAGCACCCCAAAGATGTTGATCCATGTGTCTTCGTCCGCTTTGCCAATAAACTGTGCACTTTGACAGTTTTTGGCGCCCCAATCAAGGAACGCCAACATGAGTTGTGTCTGGTTGTGATAGGCATCGGTGATGCTGGTGATTTGCAGAAGGTCTCCGAAGAAGGCGTGCTCACTACGCAGTTCTCGGTGCAAATCATCGTTCGTCGACCCAAAAGCTCCAAATCCAAACACGAGAGCAACGTTTTGTTTTCGGGCATGAAGACCCCAAGTCTCCCGTACAGCTGCTCTGTCTTTCGCATTTCCGGGTCGGGAAGGGATAATGAGCAATAAATATGGATGGCTTGAGAGGTCATCTGAAAATAAAAAATACTATTCCTGCCAAAGTCCCATTTAAGGATCGAATTCAGCGACCAAATATAATTCACTTGGGAAGTATTTCAGATGCCAAATTCAAATTGACTCCACTTTAAGTTTTATTAATAGAATCACATTTATGATAGTTTTCAAAACTTATTTCACCGTTGTTATCCCAATAACTTTTTTTGGCAGAATTTTCAAGTTGGGAAAACAATGGACGATTCAATTTTCTCTGAATTTGACTGTAAAAACGTCGACTTTCGAAAGAATTTCATTTGATAATTTCTGACACTGTTCCTCTTGAAATTCAATTTGGAATCGATTGGCATCAGCAGAATCATTTTTCGGTATGTGGGGCAGGGCCTTAAATAGTGTCTATTAATACACAAAATGCATACTTTTTAAAAAAAATGTGCATCTTTAATTATCAAAATGTCGACGATTAAAAAAGTTCAAATCCGAAGAGATTTGCGATCACCCCCCTTGATATTAAGGGGACTTCTGCGCCCAGGGGGGGCGGGTCTTGAATGGGGGCGACAAATAAAAAGCACTTTTCTGCTTGCTAATGCACAGAGCTGAAATAACGCGAAACCCATACGGGGAAAGCGTCTAATTATTTAATACTGTGTGAAGTTGCCAATAAGATATCCACTGTGTTTTTCAAATCTTTGTTTTTACTCCTTACCGGCTTTTCTGTTTTGCTTTCTTGGCGAACCAAAAATCTTTTTATTCTCGCGAATTTTTGTCCTGCATTGCATTGCATAGTCTTTATTAAACATTCCTAATTTTTTATGATGATAATTCGTAAGAATGACTCGTGAACAGTTGACGAAACTGCTGAAATTAACCCCTGGGGCGGGGGCGCCCCCGCCCCCAGGGGGTTGTAGATCATTAGTGTTTTGCTATTTTAGGCCCTGATGTGGGGGCGAGGCTATGAGTCATTTCTGCAATGCCACTCGTAATTGTCATGTCAGTCGCAAGAATGACTTGTAGCTCCGTCCCCTGTCATTCAAAGAAGATTCTGCCTATGCCAATCGATTCCAAATTGAATTTTGAAAGTGATGATGTCAAAAATCATAAAATAAATATTTTCTGAAAATTGACATTTTTTGTTAACAGTCAAAATCGGTGAGGCCGAAATCGTCAATTGTTTTCTCAAACTCTTTGAAATCCTGCAAAGAAAAGTTATTGGAACAACAACGGTGAAATATATCCAGGAAACCATCATGAACATGATTCTATTCATAAAATTAAAATTGGAGTCAATTCGAGATTCGGCATCTGAAATGCTTCCCGAGTCAGGTGTGCCACACCTTCATAAATCAGGTCTCAAAAGTTGTGTGACAAACAAATAACGAAAATGCAACTTTGTTACCAACAAAAAAATGAAATAATTAAATTATCTGGGCTTTTTGGGGGGGGGGGTTATTTATCGATGGGATCAGAGCGATAGAGTTTGTGGGTCCTAGGGATGGAGCATTTTACGGATTGACGCAACAGCACAGTATTTATTGAACCCCTTCAATGTAGCTTCAAGTGCCACTAGAGCAAGGTATTCTCAAATCAGGAGATTTTGCACGTCCGCATGTTTAAACTACTGCATAAATATGATCAATAGCCTCTGACATGGCAATTATGCTACCTTCATGAGTAATGTCAGATTGACAGAAAATCACGTGAAACACGATGACTTACCACAAACTGTCAGAGCGACATGTTCAAAAACATGATTAATTTGTAATTGAACGTAATCTCAAACAATCAATCGTCTGACCATTAAGAGCACATTTTACGGTCTCCGACCTGTCACAGATTATGAATGTTGCCTCAGAATCTAGACGTTGCCTACCTGAGCAGAAATCAGGAGCTAAGAAGTATCTTCCTGTTTGGTTGCAATCACTTCGTTCCACTGTTGTTCCATTGTCATTCATAAGCAGCAAGGACGCATCATCAGAGGCGTGCAATTTGGTAGATTCTTCTCGGATGAAGAGGCGAAAAGGACGACGCCAAAGCAGGTAGAACACTAACAGCCCCAGAATGAAGGCTATTCGTTTGCGGTATGCAGAGGTCAGATTTATACGCTGCCGGTTGGATGTAATTGGGATACCGTCACCCCTTGAATTGGGCATTTTTAAAAATATGTAAAGACGTACCCTGCGTACTGAAAAATTGTCATTTAGACGGATTCAAAATGACCCGTTGTGTGTAGGCATAAAGAGCGTAGGAAGACCGCAATTTGTCGTGAAATGTTGTCGCGCACTTTTTGTGCCATTAAAACGACGTAAAATAACTTTTATCCTTATCATCACGATTAGCTAATAATCCATTTCAAAATACTGCGTACTTCTTTTTCACTCCCCCTGCCATGTTAGATGTCTTATGCCCGGATTATGACGTTGTACTACGGGTATGCATAACAAAAGAGAGCTCCATTCTACGCTAATAAGAATTTGTCCTCCATCAGATTGTCACGTTGAAGCACTCCAAAACCAGACAGGCGGTGTACCCAGCACCCTGTGACGCTATTGCAGTACGGATAAAATAACAAATCGAGATTGACAAAAAAAGCCGAGTGGCCCAAAAAAAAACCTGCCACACTTTAAAATGTATTGCTCATGACTTTCCATCATGACTGTTGCTGAACTTGAATGGGATGTTTTTTATTCTATTATTTTATTCTATTATTTTTTTATTCTATTTTAAAAGCTATTTTATGTAGGATGTAGGATTTAGCTATTTTAAAATAGAAACACCGTGGTCTTCTACCGCTGATTATTTGAATTAAGCGATAGATGATATACTAAATAAAATTTCATTTTTAATGAAAAAGCGAGAAATTCATCATTCCAAATTGCAATATAGTTTTTTCCAAGTACGAAGTATAACAATCGTTTTTTTAAGCAACAAACTGTACAAAGTAATAATTGTTCTCGAGTTTTCTATAAATTTATATGTCACGCTTTTAGAATAAAAATAAAATCATAAGGCTCTAGCTTGCTATTCCTCCGAGTATTTTAAACTAAAAATTTAAACTTAGGAGCTAAATTTTAAAAACTCAGCGAGTTATTTAAATATAGGTGACATCGTCCAATGTTTATTAATGTCTCATATTTTTTAATATGACCCTCCTCAGGGATCCGCACGTGAGCGCATATTCTCTTCCATGAAAGATTTTTTAACCGAAATATAGTCTGGAAAACTGAATAGCAAAAAACCAGAAGAAAAACACAGATATAAAAAACCTAGGAGGCTATAAACTGAGTCCGTCCAAACGCATAGAAAATGTATTTTGCCTCCTTTTTGTCATGGATACATTAACGATTGTACTTTATATATATATTCATAAAGCGCAAAAATCACAGATCATCTCATCCAGAGATATCTCTAAAAAGGACAATAGCTGTTAAAGGCGAAAGGATATCACAATAAAACCGGGACGAAAAGAAACCATCATTTCTCGACGGATAGCTGTTAAAATCATCACGTCAACCGAAAGAAAAGATTGACCAAAAAAAGGCACGACCAGAATGGATAATAACGGGTATTTATCGCGAACCCAGTCCGACTAAATAAGGTTAGCGGACCTTGCCAGGCTGAAGAAGATGCTGCGAGTGTTGGCCAACAGGTTGGCCGGCGTATCGAATTCCTTCACTCGTCCAGCATCCAGCACCATAATCCTGGAAGGCAAGAAAAAAGAACAGAAATCAATTGATGTAAACGAAAAAAAAAAACGAAAACTAAAGGCATAACTAAAATTAAACATAAATAAAAAAAAGAGCAAAACATCAAGATTAATGGGATGCTTTAATTTACCGTGTGCTGTCCATGATGGTGTTGATACGATGGGCAATGGTTAAGATGGTACAATCCGCAAAGTTCACCCTAATGGTGTCCTGGATCAAGGCATCAGTCTCCAAATCGATAGCTGCTGTTGCTTCGTCCAGAACAAGAACTTTCGTTTTCCGCAAAAGAGCTCGTGCCAAGCAGATTAGCTGCCGCTGTCCAACACTGATACAAAAAGCAGAGATCGTAAAAAAAACTTTCCTTTTTGATCGAAAGATGGAGCACCCGAACCAACTAAGGCAACTAAACGCAAACATAGACACATCAACCGAAAGACAGACAGACAACGAAACAGTCAGGCTGATAAACATATAAATAGATAGACAGACAAACAAACAGACAGACAGACAGACAGAAAACAGTCAAACAGGCAGTTAGGCAGACATTAAAATAGAAAGGCAAGCAGGCAGGCAGACAGACAGACAAGTAGACGGACAGATATACAAACGGACGGACGGACGGATAGTCACGTAGACAGGCAGTCGGACAGACATGTAAAAAGAAAGAAAGACACACACAAACAAGCAAGGAAACAGACAAGGAGACACATAAAGATCCAGACAGACGACATACTAGCTCATAATTGGGGGGGTTGGGATGTCCGATAGGAAATATAAAGTACCTCAAGTTTTCACCACCCTCAGCGACTTGATGGGCTAAACCATCGGGCAGCGCACTAACATAATGCTTCAAATGCGAGTTCTCTAGTGCTCGCCAAATCTCCTCTTCGCTATACCGCTCAAATGGATCCAAATTCATCCGCAATGACCCACTGAATAGGACAGGCTCCTGAAATAAAGGGGACACAATTCAACCAAAAAGCTACCAGCAGTTGTCGATAAGACCCCCACGACGAATTGTGTATATGGAAATCGTACTTGTGGGAGGATTGTGATTCGAGATCGGACATCGTGAAGACCAAGTTGTGAGATGTCGACCCCGTCAATCACAATGGAACCACCAGCAGCCTCGATGATGCGGAAGAGTGCCAGTGTCAGGGAGCTCTTTCCGGCGCCAGTTCGACCGACAATACCAATCTTCTCACCGCTCACAATCTTACACTCGACGCCCTTCAACACCAAATCCAAGTCTTTTCGGTATCTGAAACCGAAAAATAGCTAACATTATTTGCCTGCCTGTTCTATGTGTCTGTCTGTCTGTCACTCTGTTGACCTGGTCTGGTATTCCTTGAAGGTGATCTGTCCCGCTTGCGGCCATTCCTTGTCCGGTCGGGCACCCTCAATCACCCAGGGAGCCTCATTCTCCACCGCGGAGTACTCGTTGATTCGCTCCACCGACACGATGTTACTCTCCATTTCACTGATATTCCGCACCATCCAATTGAGGACTTGCGTCACACTGAGGGCATAACTGACAGACAAACCGGCTTCGTCCGGGGTGATGCCCCAACCCTGATCACGTGACATGACGGCGAACAGGGCGGCGAAGAATGTGATGAAATTACCTACGAAATCCAGTCGAATTGCCACCCATCTGAAAACAAATGAATAAATGAATACATATATACACACAAAATGTATATTTATGAAGGACGAATTATACTTGTACTGAACAGATAAGTAATTACACATTGCACACAAAAACAATTTAAAATACTAATCAGATTACAGTAAAATAAACTGATGAAAAAGATGAAAATATTTATAAATAGAAAATTTAATTAAAAACTATCACTTTTGGGTTAGTAGTAAATTAACAAATACAAAGTATTATATAAAAAAACATATTAGATAAAATACAAATAAAAAAGAATAATTCTAACCGGTGAGAGAGTTGATAGAGAAAGAAGGGTTTGTTGTTGGTGTTGACGCGGTCTTCGTTGTTGAGTACAAAACGAAGGCCCTGTTTAGACGCCATAATGACACTCGATCCCTGGACCGATTCTTGAAAATGGGAATAAATTGGCGATCGGGATACCGAGTCCAGACGTTTCAGCTGCAGACTAGTAGCGATGAAGAACCGCTAAAATCACAAAAATCAATTGACGCTCATATAGGCAAAAGGAAATGAACAAATCGTCAGACATGAAATCTAGCGTGTACATACAGGCAGACAGGCCGACAGACGGACACAGACACAGAGACAGACAAATAGTCTGTCTGGACGACATATTGGCACATGGGCAGAATACATGCAGGTTTTCAGGCAGGCAAGCAGGCAGGCCGGATAGACAGACAGAAAGGTAGAAAACCACATAAATATGTCTGCAGATAGACAAAATGTACCTGAATAAGCCAATAAACAATTCCAAGGGGCACGATGACAGGTGCGAACTGCCACGTATTGATGCAAATCTGAACAGGCAGGAACGAAAGGAACTCATCATCCCCAAACAACTACCATAACTGACAGCAATTCGGTTGAAACACTAACCACAACTAGGGTGAAGGCCACGCTGAGGAAGCAGTATACCAAGCTTTCCGAATTCAACGGTAGGATGGAATCGACCACTTCGACATCCTTGGAGAAACGATTGACGATCCGGCCCAACGGAGTCGTGTCGAAAAACGACATCGGCGCTCGCATGATTCGCAGAAGCAGTTTCTTGTGGAGGTTCCGACTGGCCATGATTTGTGCGTAGGCGAGGATGAAGTATGAGACCAGGATGAACAAAGCTAAAGAACACACGAAGACATTTAGAGCATCATCAGACAGACATAAATAGGCAAAAGGGCAGCTAGTTACAGATGAAGACAAAGAGACAGACTGACTGACAGAGCGACAAACAGGCAGGTAGATAAAATCAGCCGCCAGATACAAGTATTCCGACAAACAGACACGATAGGCAGACAAGGAAACAGTCGAGCAGATCAAAAGAATACAAAAAAGTAGGTAGACAGGCAAATAGGAATACACGCAGGTTGACAGAAAGGACTGACAGACAGAAAGATAGATAGATAGAGAGACAAACAAAGAAATATACAAAAAGAGAGGCTGACAAACAGATAGTCGATACCTTGGATTCCGCCAAAGAGACCGTAAATCCCCAGTCGGTAGTCCCTCTGGCTAGTGTCGTTCCTCAAATTTGGATCCTTCGAATCAGCCGTCCAGGCAGTTAACCAAAAACTTCCGCCCACATTAAACGCGTTGAACGCGAAGTAGGATAAAACCATTCCGAAAACAGCTTTGTAGCTGGCGTTCCGGAAGTAGGTGTCGTAGGCACTCCAGGCCACTTTCCCGACAGCTGTCATTTCATCCTCCACCAATCGGCCCTTCACTGGTTCCTCTAATGCGGTCGCGTGGCCCTTGCCGTTCACCTCCAGCACAGAGGGTGTACGAGTGGAAAGCTTTGATTCCTGGCGGAAGACTTCACGGATTTTGCGAGCAGATCGGTTAGACATTTTCGATGCGGAGGAGACGGTTCGTTCGCGGACTGTGCTGGGCGGTTGGAGGAGGGCCAGTTCTTGCATCGCTTCATCTTGCATCGTTTCCACAACTATTATCGAACACAAATATGAATCTTTGGCTTGCCTGTCTCTGTCTCTACGTCTGTCTGTCTGCCCCTCTATCCATCTCATCTATCTATCTCTTTGCCTGTATGTCTGCTACATATATGTATTTGTCATCCTGTTTGCTCACCTTGTTCCTCCTCTTCCCTCGCTTCCATTTCGTCGAGCAGGTAGGTGCGTAAGAACTCTGCGAAGGCTCCATCGTTTTCCAGAAGCTGATTGTACGAACCAACTTCCGACACAGACCCCAAGGAGAGAACGACAATCTGATCGGTCTGCGGTAAGAAACTGATGCCGTGAGTCACGAGAACGCGGGTTTTGCCCTTTAACAGGCCGTTCGGACCGACCACTTGCTCGAAAATGTGCTTGCCACTACATGATAATGAGTAATAACGGAATTTATGATTTCTGAATGAATTTTCATGAATTCGTTGGGCTTACACATGGGCATCAACAGCGCTCAGTGGATCGTCCAAAAAGTACACCTATCAAATTGAACCAAACGGTAAAACGAGTCTACCTGTCTGATTGTCTGGATGCCTAAACGACTGCCTTGACAGTAGACGCCTGATTGTCAGATTGTCTAATAGCCTGTGAGCACGTTTCGGCAAATGCCTAAATGTCTGAATGCAATGACTTCAATTCATAATTTGAGCACTGTCGGACTGCTCAACTGCCTTAATATACGTACATCAGCATCGGAATAGACTGCACGCGCCAGGCTCACACGCTGCCTCTGACCACCGCTCAAGTTGGCACCCTTCTCGCCAATCTCCGTCTGATCACCGGCATCCAACATGTCTAAGTCCGGCCGCATCGCACATGCCTCCACCACTTTGTCGTAGCGCTCCTTCTCGTACGGCTTGCCGAAGAGAATGTTGTCTCTTAAGGTCATGTTCTGGATCCAGGCTTGCTACAAAAAACCAAACAGAAACCTTGATTATGGGGAAGATCAAGAGAAAGTAAGACACCGACAAACCAAAGAAAGCTTAAAAAAAGACAGAGAGGCAGACAAACAACCAGATAGGCAGATATGTAGACAGACAGACAGACAGACAGACCGACAGACAGACAAACAGACAGACAGACAGACAGACAGACAGACAGACAGTCAGACAGACAGACAGGCAGGTAGATAAAAAGGCACACACACACATTAAACAGACACATTAACAAAGAGATATAGTACCTGTGGCACGTATGCGACTTTGCCCTTGACACCGACATCGCCGCTCAGCTTTTCCATCAGGCCAAGCATAGCAGCCACCAATGAGGACTTCCCAGCGCCGACCTGTCCAACCACCGCGCACAGCTCGCCTTCTTTGATTTTCAAGTTAACATTCTTCAGACAGACCGGCTCTTCTCGGCCCCAAGACAAGGTTGCATCAGTCACTTGAATCGCGGGTGTTCCTGGCTCGTTGGGCAAGCTCCTGACGTTGCTTGGATCTAACTCTTCTTTCTTCAGGAAGCCCGACAACCGCATGATGGACACTCGAGACTAAAAAATATATAAATATAATATATTAAAGCACAGAATCTGCCTGCCTGTCTACCTGATTAATTATCTGTCTGCCTATCTTTCTGTCTGTCTGTCTGCCAGTATGTCTGGATGCCTGACTGGATGCCTGTCTGCCTGGATATTTGTCTGAATGTCTGTCGGCAAGACGATCCATCCACTCATCTTGTCTTGCGTATTCAAAACGAAGTCTGTAAGTCTGTACCTGAATAACGATCGTGATGGTATGTGGCAACATCGTGAGCGGATGTCGCAAGATATTCAGCAAAGACAACGCAACGAACGCCTTTTCTGCTGTGAAGACATTATCCGGCGAGAAGACGAAAACAGCAAACGCGCAAAGCGATACGAGAAACGGCGTGACGAACCAGTTGAAGGCTGAGACGGCTTCTAATCGGGCGCCCTTCTGAAGCTGTCGCAATTCCTTCTCTCGGACTGCCAGAATCTGTTTTTCGAATGATTCTTCCCAAGCGTAAAGTTTAAGAACTTTGATTCCGTTGAGGACTTCCGTGATGGCTCGGATTCGAGAGTCTTTATATTTCATTTGTCCAACCTGCAAACAACATCCCGTTAGTAAAGAGCCAGTCCCACCGTTCACATGCCCGTCTGTCTGCCTGTCTGGCTACCAATCTGACAGACGGTCAGCCTATCTGTCGATCTCTCTCTGTTAGCATACCTGTATGTCTGCCTGTATGTCTGCCTGTCTGCCTGTCTGCCTGTCTCGCCTGCCTGCCTGCCTGCCTGCCAGTCTGTATGTTAGTTTGTTCGATGGTTCTTACCTGGATTGTCTTGTTGCGTTTGGCCAGGAACCAATTAAGCGGCATGGTTAAAACGAGAACAGCCAAACCGGCAAACACGGCCACTCCCAAGACGTCCCACAGAAAGTAGAGCGAAATGGCTATCTGGAGGGGCGCTGACCAAATCAAGTTGACGTACATCATCAGATCGGAAAGACGCTGGGCATCCACAGACATCAAGTTCACAATTTCTCCCAGATTGCTGGTCCGCTTTTCGGCACTGGTGATGAGCAGTGACTGAAACGGAGATTACAGTAGTATTGGGGCAGCACTTTTAGGACGTCTGACAGAAGACTGGTATCGGTAAAAGCAGGCAAGCAGACAAACAGATACACAGCCACGTACCTTGCGGTAGACTGATGCGATGATGGCTGCACGGATCTGCATACCAAGTCGAGAAGCAACGAAGAAGTAATGGCTCTGCGCAAAAGTGAGAAGAGTGGCGGTAAAGAGCATCAGAAGTGCGTAGAAATATCCTTTCCATGATTCTTCCGTGGGGTCAGCAATGAAATCGATAATCAGTCTGAACATATAAAAAAGTTTTGATTGCGTCAAGCAATAAGAGAAACAATTCTGATCATGAAATGAACTATTAAAAGTAACACAACATTTACCTGAGAATTTGTGGAGCGGTGAAAGTGACAATATCATTCACTAGCCGGTAGAAAATCATCAACAAAATCGGCCAAAGAAAGGTTCGAACAATCGCGTAGGTCAATGAAGGAGATCGGCGCTTCGATGATGAGTCCTTGCTCCTAAGGAATACCAAACCATTAGAAAATGTTGAGTCAATGGTCTGAAGAATTCTGTCGAATTGCCTCTCTAATCGATTCCCTATTTGTTTGTTTGGCAGAGCAAAAGTATACCTGTCTGTCTGTCTGTCTGTCTGTCTGTCTGTCTGTCTGTCTGTCTGTCTGTGTCTATGAGATTTTCCATCTGTCGATGCATTTCTATAGGTCTGCATCAGTTTGTCTGCCATTCATTTCCCACCTCGTCGAATTCCCTAGTTCTCTCTGCCAGAACTTTTGCAGTCGGTCCACACATGCCTTGACGCGGTCTTCCGGCGTCAAATCCCACAGATCTTTCTGTGTCAGCGTTTTTTTCCAGCCGAGATAGGCCATTCTACAAACATACCACACACCCATCTCATCATATGTACACACGCATCACGCATTTTCTGCTTGCCCGAATCGTTTGGCGGTACTAGTACGTACGAGTCGAAAAAGGAGAAGACACTTTGCCCGGAGACGGACGTCAACAGTTCAGGCGACGGATTCTGAAACAACCCATTGTGTTGATTCCAACACCAAAAGCGATAACAAATAAAATGAAATCAGTTATCGGGACCGATATGCTTACCGCACAATCTGCCACGAGTTCGCGGAATTTTTCTGCGATGCAAGACAGCACGAATTGCGCGACGACGACCGGAAATGATAGCGTTTGAATGCTGAAGACGAAGCCTTGCGACACCCCCTGACATAAAGAACCCACATAAATATCTGCCTGCCTGCCTGCCTATGGTCAGTCAGTTTGTCTGTCTGCTTGCCTGTATGCATGACTGTCTGTTTGTCTGTCTGATCATCTGTCTACTTGTCTTGCCTGTTTGTCTGTCTGCCTGTCTATCTGCCTGTCTGCCTGCTTGTCTGCCTGCTTGTCTGCCTGCCTGCCTGCCAGTCTGCCTGCCTGCTTGCCTGCCTGTCTGTCTGTCTATCTGTCGGTCCGTCTGTTTCGTCTGTTTGTCTGTTTGTATGTATGTCTGCTTATAGGTCACTGAGCACGTCTGCTTATCTATCTGACTGTGTATCCGCGTGTCCATGCGCCTTGTTTGTCATTCATGTGTTAACCAGCTTATCTACCATATCCTACCTCTTTGGTAGCAAGCGTGACACGCGTCCGGAAAGAAAGAGCGCTCTCGACGAGCATGAAAAACCAAAAGACAGTCAGCGTTCCCGACGAAGGGCTGGCCCGCCGTTTGTCTCCATAAAGATACCATGATGCTAGCATCTATAACACACACCGTAAAATATGATGCCACACGAAGTCCATTATAATATTATGATGGGGCGTTGTTTATCGCCTGCCGTACATAGGTAGCCGCTTTGATAATGGGTGTTATGAGATCAACATCCGAGAAACCCTCCACGCCTTCCCTCCTCCACACATCGGTCACGTAGAAAAACTCTGTGAGAGATAGAACCGCCAGGAACGTGGATAGAAGCTGCGGAAAAATTAGGATAAAAATGGAATCCGTGATGAAAAACAAAAGGCAGCCGAATAAACTACGCAATCAAGGAAACTGCATGCCAATCAATCAAGTGCATTGCCAAGTTTTGCCCGGGTCGTCAATCAACCAATCAGTCTTTCAAACCGCAGAACAATCAATTATCGATCTAATCAACAATCAATCAACACTCTCAAACTATTTTGTTAGTTTCTTTTGCTACATACAATCTTTGTGAGCGAGAGCCATGTCCATCGTTTGACCCGATACTTGCTATGTCGCATTTGGTAGATCTGGAAGGGTGCCATCAGCCAGAGGATACCACAGGGCAGCCATGTCAGGACAGTCTGCTGGAAGCACACGGAGAAGTCCGGATTGTCAGTGTACCACGTCACTGATGTATCCTGCAAAAATAACGGCAAAAATAACGGTACAACCAATTCAGATCCGAGCTTCAAAAAAAAGCCCAAAAATTTAGGACAGTGAATAAACATCAAATTCGAAAAGAAAATGTATAATTTAAATTTAATAAACTGCACAATGCATCAATCAAAGGCAGATTTAATGGAACGGACGTTAATACGTCAATCAAGCAACCAATCAATCAATGGAAGGCGCTCAAATGTTTCTATATTATATTTTTACAAACAAAATTGTATATGTACTATATATATTACTGAACTGAATTATAGACACTCAATGTAAAAATGAGTCTGGAAATCGTCAGGCTATCGCTTTTACAAACGGTAAATATGACGATCAAATTCAAACGCGATTAATAAAAAAAAGACAAGAAGCATCACACAAGTAATCAACAATCAATCAAAGGAAACAGTCCAGTGCAAACAATCCAGTCAAGCTAATCAACGCATCAACCGTTCAGTAAATAAACGAACCAGTAAATCAATCAATCAATCTACCCAGACTCACCCAAAATGTATCCGGACAAAACCGCGCCGAAAAGGGATGATAAACCGTGTTGTTCTTCGCCATACCAGCTCGCCCGACCTGGAAGCCCACACTTGGATGGATGACGTGTGGAATGTGCAGCCTTCGCGAGTACACTCATCTATGGAAGTGTGCGGACAGTGCGGGAGACTCTTTTGCCTTGCTGTGAAGCGAAAACGGTAAATGTCAATTTAAGAAGCAATTAGAAAAGAGAATTAGGAAAGAGAAGCCCAATGAGATAGCGAGACAATTTGGACGGATTGCGCTATCACATTATATCGGTGGGCGTCCGATAAAGGACGTGAGTGGGAGGAGAAAGAAAAGAGTCCAAAGTCAGCCGGATATATACGACCAATCAATTAATCAGCCTAACGGAATATCAATTAAACAACCGGTAAATAAATACACTCGTAATTAACCCTTCAGTTCATCAATCAAGCAACCGCTTTACATCACCACTAAATCAACGTAACGGAGAACGCTGACCGCAGCAGAGCCGAACGGAGCGGTCATTCACCTTTTCAGCTCTCAAGGCCACGCAAACCAGAATTTCCTGTTAGTCAAAGTGCGAATATTTTCTTAAACTTGTGAACAAAAATGTGTCATTCTGGCGGTTCTTATATGCTCTCTCTTAGGAGTGATGTCAGAGGCCGCTTTATCTGGTCTGTATACTGAAGTACTAAAACAGTATTGCCTGGTACGAACCAGAAAAAGGAGAACATAATCTGCAGTCGTAAACAGAACTAAAATGCCCATACAAAGCGAAATCTGAAATGAGATCATTCGGTTGCGGTATCTTTTTCTCTGGATTTAGTATTGCCGATGAGATCACTGACACCTTGGTGAGAACCGTAAGTATGGTGCCAAACCAATATTTGTCTTTACAATCGCTGCGGTGGCACGATGTTGTGGCCTTGACCGAAGGCAATTCGACCGATAAAGTTTTTAATGTCAAATGCGCAAGCACAGCCAAGGGCATGAATTTCGGTATAGACACAGTCACTGAGGATGCAAAGATACTCATGCAGACACAGAAACAGACACAGTCACAGACATAGACACAGTAGACACAGACATAGACTTTAACACGTACACAAACAGATAGAGGCACAGACGCTGACACAGACACAGGCACAACGCACACAGACAAAGATAACGGAAGACAGGCATAGAACACATCTAGGTGCTTCGATATACTGCATCCACGTCTGCCGAACGTATTTCAACCAGACACGCACAAAAATAGACACGAATCAAAGCCCGGTCAGAAAAGTCGATATCCCTACATCCCGCATGCTAAGCGGGCGCTCTACCGTTTAAGCTACACCCCATTTCTATAGCATTACGTCGTAACTCAACAGTGAAGCAACCACCGAGCCCGCTATAATTGCAGTCTTAATCCAGTTATTGAAAGTACTGTAAAGTCTGTATACTGGGCTAGTTTTTCCCTTGAAATATACACAATTCTGGTGGAGGATCCTTCCTAACGACCGAAGAATCTGTCACGGTAGCAAGCGTGGTTGTTGCAAGTGCTTCCAGTTGATTTTCCACGGCAGCTTTATAATTCGACCATAAACGAACTTGAGAGCGAGAGACGAGATAATCTTTGCAGTAGCTTTTGTCTGACGTACAAGCTTGTGTGGTTCCAGCACCATTGGGTAGATTGAGGAATGCGCCCGTAGTTTCGCTCAAACCACAAGTTTGTCGAGGATAAAATCGGTATCATAGCCCAGAATTAGTAAAATTAGTAAGTTAGATGCGCAATCAGAATGCTTAAAGATATAATGCCATGACGAAACTAGTGCACTGTCTATCGGCATGGCAGAAACATCCATCCAGGATGTATAGATAAGCACCAGTCAACAGCCATGGGAACAAACACAGACGCACAGACAGTCACAGACAAACACACAGACAAACACAGTCACAGACACAGACACAGACACAGACACAGACACAGACACAGACACAGACACAGACACAAACACAGACACAGACACAGACAAACACACACACAGACACAGACACAAACAGAGACACAGACACATGGGCTCAAACGCAGACACAATTTAAAGGGTGTCATAGATACAGCGATATAAAACTGATTGGATTAATGGTTTTTTAAATGATAAATGATAAATAATTTTTTAAATTCTTCCACTCCAAATTCGATTTGAAATTGATTGACATCAGCAGAATCTTTTTTGGATGCCAGAGAGCGGAGTTATGGGCTAGTTTCAATCTAGGCTTCCGAGTGACGTTGCAGAAATAACCCATAGTTTCGCCCCCTGTCATCCCAAAAAGATTCTGCTGATATCAATCAATTTCAAATCGAATTCGGAGTGGAAGAATTTAAAAAATCTTGGAATCGAACGTTTTCAAAAAACGACTTTTGTATGGGTTAGAGTAGTAAAAAAACTAATTGAATTCTGCTAGAGCAAAAATCAAACAATCAACGGTTGAATTGAATGGGAAACCCGCGGAGCCATCGGGGAAATTTCGAATTTTCTCCCGCTCACACCAGAGTTCGTTTGCAGATGAAAGTTTTTGCTAAAATCTATTAATTTAGCCCACTATTTGAAACAAAAAATTCAGACAGATCGGCGTGTCAGCTACCGTTCGCTTTCCTTGTAAGTATACACAAGGATCGACGAAGCAGTGAAATACGCAAACGATGTGGGATACAAAAAAGGCAAGAGAACAAACCGTGATCATACCGATATATAACGGGTCAGCCTAGTCAGGAGAGTAGTAACCCAGCAGCATTTCAGCACTACACACATTTGTGCATAACATGGTCAAAACATTAATGATACTTTGCTTTCACATTTTTACTTTCAATCAATGTTTTTTCCTTCACACGAAATACGTTGGTGAAATCGTTGGTTGGTTGGTTGGTTGGTTGGTTTATTTTCTTAACGTCGCATTGCATCGGAGAAAAATCTCCGCTTGAGGCAGCGACACTTTCTCAATAAAAAGCCGCAAAAAGCAGACAAATAAGAGAGAACAGAAAACAGTGAGCCGTAAGTAGGGGAGAGTAATTGAAGTTGGCTCCAATCTACACAGTCCAAGCTACCTTTAAAGGAGTCGACAGTTAAGAAAGCTTTCGGTTCCAGAAATAGGTGGTTCCATATTCGGTTTCAGAGGTGGGCGAAAGATCGGTGAAAGACTGCCAAGGATGTTCTGTTCTGGTCCAGAGTTCGACAGTGCAGTGCAGGGCATTGAACTGTTTTGGGATGGTCCAGGATTTTTCCGATCCGTCGGGTATTACCTGCAACAGCAGAGCCGGTAGTAATGGGAATGAATGGTTTGAAAATTAACACACTGAGAGGTATCTTGTTGAAAATCAGCTTGTAAACTAGCGCTACTGACTGCTTCAGCCGTCGTAGGAGCAGCAGTTCCCACCCTAGTTCCTTCAAACGATGACAATATCGCTCGTCCAACAGACACAGACACTTGAGCATACACGGACACAGATACGGACACAGATACGGACACCGACACACATACACTCTCGCAAACATCGACACAGGCACAGGCACAGACACAGACAAAGACACATGAGCTCAAACGCAAACACAATTAAAAAGGTGTCACAGATATAGCGATATAAAACTGGCTGGATAAGTGGCAACTGTTACAAATAGACAGAACCATATAGGTTAAAACTATTCTTACATTGTAAGAACCAATCAGGCATTTATCGGGTTCGGGAATACTGTTGAGACAAACTTAGAACCGTCATTTTTCGGCCACCACTGATCCCACATATGTGTACCAGGCAAACAGTTTGGGTTGAATCACTACATGGGTTGAATCAGTCGGGTGGCGGAGGGCGCCGCAGGCGGTGTGTGTGAAGCTGAATGAGTGCTGTTTTACAATTTACACTCGTGGCGCCTTCCGCCACCCGATTGATTCAACCCATGTAGTGATTCAACTTAAAGCGTTTGCTTGGTAATTTTTATAACACCTGTCCATGTGAGCATCCATTGCAGGCCGAGAAATGAAATTTAATTTGCATTCCGAATTTGAGGAATTAAAAAGATTGGAGCCTTCATAAAAATCCGACAATGTGATCGAGTTGAGTTTGTGGCTCAAGGTAGCCTAACATCAGGGCTAAACATTAGCTATTTCACGTTTTGTCTGTGCACAGACACGGGCATCAAAAGCGCTCAGTATTAGGACTTCCTACATGGTGG
>LRSR01008692.1:0-13312 GCA_001579985.1 Hypsibius dujardini
TGTATAGCACACGGCCGAAGAAAAAGCACACAGTTCCTTGCGTTTGATTATTGGTGTTCCTGGTCCATCCGATTGTAATCTAGTCAGGAATTAGCCAACTACTTCTCTCCGTGTGTGATTTCGTTCGATTGTTTTTGCAACAAAAATGGCTCGGTTCACGAAGATTCTCTTGACAGTGCTGTTCGTGTTGGCAGTGGTGTAAGTTAACAGCTCGAGGTTCTTGAATAGAATTCGTATGCAAGCTTGTGATGAAAGCATTTGTTCCAGGGTTGAGGGCAAGAAGAAAAAGAATCCGAACAAGAAATTCCCGCCCTGCACAAACACCGTCCTGTCCGACCAGGAAATCGACCGAACGCCCAAGTTTAAGCCCTCTGTTCGCCACCGCGGAGTGACGCTGATTCCGGTTGCGTTCGATGCCCGCGTTCAGTGGCCGAAATGCGACAGTATTAAGCTAATACGTGACCAAGGAATGTGCGGTACTTGCTGGGTATGTGCCTGATTGTTCACAAATTTATCCGCACCAAAAATTTACGCTCTATGAAATATCTTTTGCATTTGTGCATATATTTTTAGGCGGTTTCGGGAGCGAGCGTGTTATCCGACCGAATTTGCATAGCATCCGGTCAGAAGATCAACGTTCAAGTTTCAGCTAACCAAGCTGCATCCTGTTCGGTTGCCACTCAGACACCTACGCAAAAGTGAGTACAAAAGATCTTCGCTATCATCGAAAAAAGGCACGTTTAAAAACACAGATACGTAAAAGCGAACAAAAAACATGAACAGAACGATGAAACAGAACTAAAGAATATGACAAAAAGAAAAGAACAGCAGACAAGAACAACAGAACAAACCAGTAAAATAGAACAGAAGTTCAGCACAGTATGGAAAAGAACAGAACAGAACAGAACAGAACAGAACAGAACAGAACAGAACAGAACAGGGAAGAATAGAATAGAGCGGAAGAGAATGGAACAGAACAGAACAGAATGAAACAGGCCCGATAGAACATCAGGCATAGATACAGAAGGAACACAATGCCAAGTCAATGTTCCTTTGCAATAGTTGCAACGCTGGTGGGGACGCAGCAAACGTCTACAAATTCGCCTCGCTGTATGGACTGCCGACGGGCGGCGAATTCAACAGTAAAGTCGGTTGCGTACCGTACCAAGTCGGGAACTCTGCCGTGCCATTGACGTGCTCGACCAAATGCACAAACCCACTTTATACCACAACCATTGCCAGCGACAACAGGATGAGTAAGTCTGATTTTTCAAGCAATATGAGATAATTGAGAAATAATTCAAACTGGAAATAATGACTCCAACGTGCTACGACAATGTAATGCACACTACCCTGTCAAATACTAGTCGAGCAAAATTCGAATTAAAAAATTAACATGAAATAAAAAACATAAGGGTATATTTATTGGCAACGCTTCTTCGTAAATCGTAAATCGTAAATCGGCAATAAATATAAGAATCACACATTCTTACTTGTCAGTCGACAGCTACTGGATCACATATCAAAAGCAAAACACCGTGATGAACCAAACAACTATCGACACTGTCGTCAACCAGATGCAGACCGAAATCATGACCAACGGTCCGATCACTGTGAGCATCCAAGTCTACAATGATTTCCAGACTTGGGACGCTGATGACGGTACGACCCAAATTGTAGACATCCTGCGGTCTGTGTGCACAGAGTGCCACAGACAGTTCAAGGCTTCTTTTGTGCCAGTTTATTTATTTAGGTGTGTACAAGGGTCCGGGCGCAGGAGCTCAGAAGATTGGCGGTCATGCCGTGAAACTCATCGGCTGGAACAAGGACAAGACCGGTACACCCTACTGGATCATCTCCAACTCCTGGGGCATGGACGCGGGTGAGGAGGGACTTTACTGGGTGCAGATGGGGAAGAACGTCATCGGCATTGAGAGCTCCATTTCCGCACCGACCGTCAGCCTGCCCAACACTTGCACCGGGGCGTCGTTCTGCAACAAGCCCATCGACTCAGTGATCCTGAGCAACGTAAAGGACTCCAAGTCCCCTGCCTACCTTTTCCAAGGTACACCGGACCAATCACATCCGTGATTGCTAGCAGTACTTTTTGCACTTTTTCTCGAAAAAAAAAATTATCAATGATAAATCGTAATGACTTGATAATGTTTTGTTTGTATATAGGTGCTTGCATTCAACAGGTGTCCATCACAACGGCCGGCAAACTGACGGCGGTCGGTTCGGCTGTACCAATTTCCAAGGTCTTCCTTGGTGCTCCTGCTCCACCGATCACCGGCTCATTCCTTCAGAGTAACCTGCCATGGCTTATAAACGTGAGTCGTCTATGATGGTGGGGGTGTTCTCCGTTCGCCCGCCGTTTTTTTTCAAACCCTGTTTGGATTCGGGAGGGGACAGTTAGTGTAAAAGTTTTCATCGAACCTGTCCTTGGAGTAGGAGTAGGGTTAGAGTCAAATACTTTCAAAGAATTTATTATCCAAACGGAGTCGCTGTTTTACCCCGGTTATTTAACCCTTAGTGATGTATTTAGGGAAGGGTAAAGTAGGTCAGGGTGCTATTGGGCTCCACACACTACAAGGGAGGGGTGAAATAGCTGCAACTTTATCATAAATACGCTAGACCGAAATGGTATGAGGAGAAGCATGTATTTCGGCTCACCCTCCACTTGGTCGATAAATCGGCTCACTCATGAGTTCTCTTTGATGGCGGGTGCTTGATTGTTTGATTTTTAGAAATGTTATAGTATACTAGAATTTAGTACAGAAAATCAAGCACCTGTCATTAAAGAGAAACCCATGGGTGAGTCGATTTATCGACCCAGTGGAGGTTGAGCCGAAATACATACTTCTCCTCATACTAATGAAATATATTAAAAGGGCAAAATTTGGCGTTTCATGTAGCATCAGCTGTGGGTTATTCTCGAGCCCGAGTGAAACTTTGGAGTGAAATTTCGGAAATTACCTATAGCTCCATCTCGACATCTAAACTATTTTGCGGATGCCAATCGAGACCTAATTCAATTTTTAGCGGGGCCTAAAACATTATGGTATTACGCCTCTTTCAAAAGTCCAAATTTTTACAGTCAAAATCGGACCAAGTAATCGTCCAGTTTTCCAAACTTTGAATATTTCGCCAAAACAATTAGCGGGGCTGTTCTTCGATAAAATAGATTTTATTAAACGTCGCTAATGTTAAACTGATATGAAAAATAAAACAGAGACATTTTGGTGTTCACCTCTGAAGTGCGTCCGAAGTCATGTGAGAAAGAGAGCCTTGAGGGCGGAGTTACCATTGAGTCCCAGATAAAATTGTCCGATTCCCGTTGTAATCATCGTTGTCTTATTTCCATAGTCTGCTAATCAAGCCGGTTCCAACTGCCAACAACCAACGGGAGCCAGCAAGTTTACCTGCGGAGGCGGCAGCATCTCTGGAAGTACACCCGGTGCGGCGTCCACGAACTTCTACTCTGGCAGCACCCTCACCACTTGGTCATACTGTGAGTTTACCGGTTTAACCGGTTGAAACGAGGGGACTTGCTGGGAAAAGATGGGAAGAGGTGCTTCAGACGTACATCAATTTCTGTAGATCCGAATAATCAGAATTGGTTGTTCGACACCAACGGCAACGGCAAAAGCATTGGCACTCTTATCACATCCAAATTCACCGGCATCACGGGTATGCTCAACCTCGATGGGTCCAAAATGGCGGTTTTCGGGAAGGATGCCGCGGGCAAACCGTTAGCCGGAGTGATGGCCTATCCGACTGCTGCTGCGGCTGGAGCATCGGTAAGATCGAGCCTCGGCATGGTGAAGCTTCATGAACGTTGTTTTCATAAGAGCGTTTCCTCTTGTAGTGGATCATCCAACCCGGTCCGCCGTCCGGCGTCTTAACCTGCGCCGCTTAGTAAAAAGGTCACTTTATCCTTCTCTGCTGTGGAAGCGTCCTCTCATAATTTCCGTTTGAAACGGTTGGATTTCTTGAAACCAATGCCGGCGTTCGAATGGATTTATAATAGCGGCATGACGACGATAGATCTAACAAGGAAATTGCACCGCTCTCCCCGGTGAAATCTTTCCTTTCTGATCATTATCACGTATTCCAGTAGTTTATCTAGCAATTTAGCTATCAAAAAAATTGGCAATAAACGAGACGATTCAAATTTATAATTTTAAAACTGGTTCAAAGCGCTATAGAGGGCGCTGCCAGTTACCGGGGAAGCCTTAAGATTGATTGCTGGATTGATGACTTCAAAAATGCGCTGAATAAAAACACCGATCTAACAATCAATCGAACTGAAACCTTGTCGGCATCGCAGCGCCATCTGTAACGAGTTGAACCGAGTTTTTAAGTAATAAAAAATTGGAGGGTCTCGTTTACTGCCAGTTTTCCCGATGGATATATTGCCAGATACGCCAGACAAATACATGATGATAATCAGAAGAGAAAGATTTCGCCGGGGAGAGTGGTGCGATCCATATTAGGGAGAAGAACAATAAAGAGTTCGTATCCAATACTGTCCAATACTTCCTAAACTGAAGAGGTTCGGTTTAAAACTTATTTAGCGCGGGGTGTCGGTTCGCTCAATAATGTATGACTGAGGTTCTCTAAAATTTTAGATCTGGTCCAGATCTGGTGAAATCCCATATACGATCTGACGAGATCTGACGAAATTAACATGCTATTCTTGGCAAGAGTGTTGGGTGAGAAATCCGGTAGTCCTCGCCAGAAAGCTCTTAAAAGTCTCTGATAAGATCTTGCCAGATCTCACCAGAATGGCCAGTTGCAATTTCAGAACAGAAATGTCTGTTGCATTTCTGGCAAGGAAGTCCTCGTGCAATTCGGGCCAGAAAGTTTTGTGTAATTCTAACTAGAAAATCCTCTTGTAATTCTGCTCAAAATTCAGCCTAGATTTTTCTCGCATGAGTCTCGTTTGATTCTCACCGAATTCTCACTTGCTTCTGGCCAGAAAGTCCGAAAAAAAATTTGTGAGGAGCTTTCTCACCAATTTTTGCCGGATCTGGGGTATTCTGGGCCAGTTTTGAAGCAGATCTCATGAGAACATGCTTTCTCACGTAGTCTGGTCAGAAAGTTTGGCGCTGGGACGTGAACGCCATAATTGCCAAAATAATTGCCAAGCCGATGTATGGTCATGTGTACGCAGACACTGGTCAAATGGATTGCTTCACTAGACACTACCTATAATAATGCAGTCTTATTACGTTGCATCAAAAGTCCTCTACCTGACTTTCCCTCTCTTCCGTGGCAGAGTACCTCAGCCTAGGGTAAATCGAATGATGACACTACTATTTTTTTGCCTACGATAGTCTCATTTAGGAGCCTCACGTTTGTACTTCAATACCAATTGCGACCCTCATAAATGATGCTACCATGACAAAAAAACCTCCAAACCCCCTCGGAAATGTCGACCGATCGTCACGTTTTCTCAGAAAGTTTACATGCGCAGCGTAAAACCGATGAAACAGTTCAGGGCCGAAAAACCTGCTGACCGTTTTGCCCAACTTCCTGGCCCCAAAGTGGATAAAAAACAGTAACCACTTTCAAACTTACTTATAAAGCTCTTTTAGAAAAGCCAAGTTTAACCTCGTGCCTAGATCACTTGAGAATCAGAAGCCGCCTTATTTAAGAACTTGCTGTCGCGTCCGCCTTGCTCCTGTCTTGTTCTCCTTTTTTTGTTCATTCTAACCACAAATTGCGGGGAATTTGTGGCAAATATGGCTCGTCTTTCTATCACCCTGGTCTTAGTCCTTGCTGCTGCTGTTCTGTAAGTTCGTTCCTTGGTTCGTTTTTGTTCGTCGTACTGACCTTTCCCTGTTAGCCTTCTGTCCCATTCACTGATTCGTTTGGTTTCGTTTGTTAACCGCTCTATTGGTGCCTCATTCTGTTCCGTTCTACGGTTCGTTTTACATTTTCCAACTCGCGCGCTTAAATTCCGTTCTTTTGGTTTGTTCCTTGGTTTAATTATCATTCCTCTTAAAGAACTGTCTACTTGTTTGTCTCATTGTTCCAATCAACCTTTTATTTGTCGTTCGTTTACTGACTCTTCCATCTGCTGTTCTTGCCGTTCTCTTGCTCGGTTCGCTTTCATTACCTGTACGGACCTCTTTCCGAGAACTTTTCCCTCCCTGTTCCTTCTCGCTCCTTCTTCATGACCTTTCCATTCATTCCTTTTTCTCTTCTATTCCTCTAATGTTTCCATTTTTTTTGTTCTGTTTCTGCGTTCCTTTTTCATTCTCATTCCTACTTAATCTTTGGCCTTTTTCTTCCCGCTGTCAAGGGTTACCGCCAAGGTAAATCCAGGCAAGCCCAAGAAGAAGTTCCCCCCGAACAAGCTTAAGGGCATCAGCGAAAAGGAAGCCGGCCAGCACCCGCAGTTCAAGCCCTCCGCGAAGCATCGAGGAATCGCCGCCATCCCCACCGCCTTCGACTCCCGCACTCAATGGCCCAAATGCGAAAGCATCAAGCTGATTCGCGACCAAGGTCAGTGTGGAACGTGCTGGGCTGTCTCGTCGGCCAGTGTCCTGTCCGATCGCATCTGCATTGCGTCCGGCCAGAAGACCAACGTGCTGATCTCCGCAAACCAGGCCGCGTCTTGCTCCGTGCCCGGCCAGTCCGGCGATGACAAGTAAGTGGTACCATGGCGGTCTAACGTGGATTTGTAACATCCAAATGTTGGGTTCACATACATTTTGAAGAACAACTGCATAATTAATACATTTATAGATTATAATAAAAATAAAATAAAACTGTTGGGAGGACGCGGCTTCATGTCTATATGATGTGATACCCTGTACTGAGCCTCTCGTATAGTATTTCTTCAGACAATCTCTCCTCCAAGCAACCTTTGATTTCTCAAATAACAAATCTACAATCTAACATGCAGAATTAGTTCACTGCAATTCTGAGGTTGCATGTAGCGCGAAGGACATTATTTGACGGAGAGAATTTTGTTAGAGAGACTGTGGTGACCTTGATTAACTTTCATGAATGATTTATAGCTGCGAAGCGGGTGGTGATCCAGCAAATGTCTACAAGTACACGTCGCTGCAAGGCCTTCCAACTGGTGGCGAGTTCAACAGCAACAAAGGTTGCGTCCCCTACCAAGTCGGTGGCGAATCCGCTCCGCCGTTGACCTGCTCGAAGAAGTGCACCAATACCGGATACGCCACTCCCCTCGCCAACGACCTGAACGTTGGTAAGTCGCCATTTTTCTTCATAGCTAGATGAACCGCTCAAATTCTATAATTCCTTTCCTTTGTCAAGCTAATTTTCGACTAGTGTGGTCTGATTATTACACAATTGGCGCAAATATTGTTTTAAAGAATAATTCTTTTTTATTATTTATATGTGAAACTGTTTTTAAATTTCTCAAATATTATCTAAAAACACAGTAATGATTTAAAAAGGTGAATTAAAGTAAACCTTTTCCAAGGATGGAAAAATGCATATTGTGCACAGACGCATGGCCTGTTTTTTTTTACATCAAACTTTCCATTGAAAGTGATTGCAAAATGAGCCAATTAAAATTCTTACATGACACTATTAGTAATATTGTTAATATGTTTTGTTTGGAAACAAAATTTACCGTAATTATAATTATCCTGCTTTAGTTGACAGCTACTGGATTGACTACAAGAAAAAGGACGTCAAGCTCTCACAAGCCGAGATCGCCGCGTCTGTCAACAAGATGCAAACTGACATCATGGCAAACGGACCCATAACTGCGACACTCAAAGTCTGGGATGACTTCCAAAACTGGGATGCCAGCGATGGCCTGTGTTATAGGGCGCCCGGTCCCGGCGCGAAAGATTTGGGCGGTCATGCCGTGCGCATCATTGGCTGGAACAAGGACAAGGCTGGCACCCCGTATTGGATGATCGCCAACTCATGGGGAACGGATGTCGGTGATAAGGGTATCTACTGGCTCGAGATGGGCAAGAACGCGATTGGGATTGAAAGCACCATTTCGGCGCCAATTGTTAAAATGCCCAACAACTGCGATGGGGCTTCGTTCTGTGACACGCCAATCGATTTGGCCGTTTTGACAAAGATTAAAGATCCCAAATCGCCCACCTACTTGTTCCAAGGTGAGGGCAATGTAGATCAAACAGACAGACAGACAGACAGACAGAGAGTCAGACACACGGACAAACACACAGATAGACAGACAGACAGACAGACAGACAAACAAACAGACAGACGTACAAAGTCAGCGATTTTGGCATTTACATTCATTTTCGTTTTAGGCAACTGCACCCAGCAGGTGTCTGTCGGCGCTGACGGCAAGCTGAAAGCAATTGGCCCTGCTGTTCCCCTCTCTAAAGTCTTCCTTGGAGCTCCGTCTGGACCGATGACCAGCTCGATCGTTCAAAACGACCAACTGTGGCTGTTGAACGTATGTGGCTATCTAATATTTTATTTTTGAACCAATTCGTACGTTACATTACAAATTCCGCACGCTTTATCATTACAGTCCAAGGGTCAAGCTGGAGCGAACTGCGCGCAGTCGGCCGGTTCCACAAAGTTCACCTGTGGCGGTGGCTCAGGCTCCGGCAGCGGTGGTGCCTCAGCAAACTTTTACACCGGCAGCACCCTCAACACCTGGTCATATTGTGCGTAGTTTGCATGCTCCAAAATATTGGGTTTCATAAATCAAACACAACCATCTCTTACTTATTTTTCCATGCAGATCCTGACAATAAGGATTGGCTGTTCAACACACAAGGACAGGGTAAGAACATTGGCAAGCTGATTTCCGACAAATTTGCCAGTGTCACATCGATGTTGAACGTTGACGGAAAGAAAGCAGTCGTCTTTGGCAAAGACGCATCTGGAAAGCCCGTTTCCGGAGTACTGTCGTATCCTTCTGCCACACAAGCAGGATTTACCGTAAGTCATAACCTTATTGATAAATAATTCTATTCAATCAGTTGAGCTTCATTTACTTTATAATAAAGCACGTACATTAATAAAAATGATTGATATTTTAGTCCGTTTTCTAGAGCAAATTAATTATTTTATTCAAATTGAAAATGTTATTTAATTTTATCTTCCGCTTAGTTTTTCTTTCAAATTTTCACTCGTTCATTCATTTGCATTACTCATAAATGTATTCTGAAAATAAGAATTCACATTTTTATTCGCAGTGGGCCACTCCGCCTGGACCGACTTCCAGCCTCCTGACCTGCTCCCCGTCGTCTTAAAAAATCTTTTTCCTTGGTAGCGGGTTCGATTTCTCTCCCACATGCGCATACAATGAGAATCGTATACTAAGGAGGCCTATATGTGATGTTATGCCGAGAAAAAAAGGTCACACAAACAGCGAAATCCGATCAGCCATGCATGATGACGTATTTTAACATATGAAAGGGAAACAATTACGTCGCGAATCATCCCTATCATTAAGGGATCATTCAGAGAGACGCGAGGGTAACACACACTCCGCAATCTCTCTTGATCGGAAATGGGACCAAACAAAGTGATACAATTATGTGCTTCGTTTACAATCTATTACCAATCACAGTCGTCGTCGCACTCCCGCGCTCCTCCAGATTGCCTTTCAGGGTCCGGAGAGTAATTTTATCAAATTCATCCGGAATGACGCGTGGGGTATACATGTAATGCCTTTCGCGCCTTTCGCCACAATGTATATTGAGAGTGTAATTACATGGAGCCTTTTTCACTCCCCCATCCCCCCTTTCATATAGAGTGAGTGTAATCACGTTCCGGTTGGATGCTGTTAGCGAGAAATTACGGCTGCAAATTGGTCGCATCCTGAAGCGCAATCAGACATTTAGACATCCTTGATGTCAGCCGTTTGTGTTGTGTGAGGATTGCATGTATGCTGGGGTAGTACTGTACGCATGGCCTAGTGTAATGCACACTAGACAGACAGACAGACAGACAGACAGACAGACAGACAGACAGACAGACAGACAGACAGACAGACAGGTAGACAGACACACAAACAGACAGACAGACAGACAGACAGTCACACACACACACACACACACACACAAAATAGAAATACGAGGGCCACTCCAAAAGTCTTGGCATTCGGTCATTTACTCTGCACCAAGCGACTGCTTTTCGAATCAATCAATATTTTTAGTTAGATCATGGCCTCATGAGCGGTAAGTCCAAGTTTCACGGACCTGCATGAGAAGAGGCATTTCTTTTGGAAGACACACTTTTCAATACTATTGCAGCCGCATAGTAAGTTGTTTTATATGGACTAATATGCGGAACAAACAAAATTTCGCTGCAGTATCTAATAAGAGACACTTCCCCTGCAGCCGGTTGCTGCACTCCGCAAAGGATTCAGAAAGTAGATTGATGTGGACAGTGGTTAGAATAAATGCCGACACTCTTGTTGAGAACAACAATCAATCAATCGATCAATCAAAAAAGAAAGCTGAAACACTCCGCATGATTTCATGCCGCACTATTCGGCCCGTCGATCTTACCTTTCTTAGCTTTGCTGGAATCCATTTATCTCAACTGTATTAATTAGCTCTGTGATTAGGTTGTATACGTCAATAAGGAAAATAAACTGAGTATTCGTCATGGAATGGTTGAGACGCGTGTGAGCCGCTGGACATAACTCACGTTTACACTGCGGTCAACTACTCTCCGCTAGAAGAAAATCTTCCTTCTAGGCCTTTGGCTGTTATTCAACAAAACTTTCGGAAATAAAGTAGAAGTTGCTGATCCATTTACTTGCAATACCAGAGTTGGAACGCATCTTCTAGTCGTGATGTAAATGACCGAGTGCCAAGACTTTTGGAGTGCTCCTCGCATATGATCCATTTTGACGAAGTCACACGTACTGTACATGCATGATTGTACCTGCTAGATACCTTCCCTTGTCTGAAAAAATATAACTACGGAGGATTTGGAGAGGACTCCTCGATGTAAAACGCTCACATACCGCAGGGTCAAATCGATTTTTTTCGGCAATTTTTTTATCAGGAAAAAGGCGAAGGATTAGTGCCAGACCGCATACAATGTATGGTATAAAATTCGGGTTCGATTTAAATTTAGAGACAATCATCCGCTTTCAATCTGTTAATCAGCAGTGTCACACCTTTGTTTAAGTCATGGAAGAGGAACGATTAATGTTATGAATCACCAAATTTCTCTATCCCGAAAAATTAAAACATATTTCACATTTTAGATATTTTCAGTCATAGTAACAACATATCGTACACTATTTTAATGTAGTGTACGGTACATGAACACGAAGAACCGGAAGCATACACTCGAAATAACAGTATCGGCTATAATCCAACAAGAAACGTTTCTGACCCCCAAAATGAGTCGCTGTGGAAAGGGGACTCATGAAATCTATTCCTAAAATAAATGCTTTCTTTTAGTAACTAAAACTTTCAGTCTGGTATTAGTCAAAATGATTTGACTTAAAATTAGTCATTTTTTGTTTTTATCATTTAAATTTTTAGTAACAAAAATTTTTGGCTTGGCTTTTTTTAGTCAACTAGAAATCTACAGGCAAGAAATTTTTCGCTAAACGTTTTAGTTTAATTTCAGTTTAGTTTTTAGTTTAGTTATGTTTTGCCATCTCCAGTCGGACTCCGTTCACTCATTTTCCATCAAGGCGTGCGAATGGACAAAAACATTCGATTACCGGGAGCCTCCCACACACTTTACCCTTACAAAATCCGCAAAGGAGATAGGGAGAGAGAGCTGTGATTCCCGGAGCAATTAAGTGACAATTATCCACACTGTGCGCGACACGAACCGCCCCGCTAATTCCCCTCTCCCGGGGGCCATATGGGCATGTTAGAACGGGAGTCCATTACGAACATCCCTCTCAGTGCCCGCTCCTCTTTTGCCTTTTAACATCCACACGTCCTCATATAACCCCCGTCACCCCATTCAGCCGAACCATATGATGAGACATCCGCTGGATTAGGAGTCCCGGACAGCCACTTCATTGACAGCCAATTTGCGGGCATTTTTCATTCAATGCAACCAATTACGCTCCCTAATCACATACGCACAAGCCCACACACAAGCCCACACACACACACACACACACAGACACACACAGACCCAGACAGACAGACACAAAGACACCCACACAAACACACAGACAGACAGACATAGATCCGCTCTCGTTCTCTTGAAAAATCTGTGCCGGAATCATCATCCCCCTATTTGTCTCGCATTTTGAGGGGGACATTTAGCGGGCCCCAAAAGCTCTCATTGTCACTCTTCATTTCTCCCTTATAAATCAACATACACGCTTCACTGCCCATTTACAGTGTGTATGTGTGTGGAAGTAATCGTCCCAATCTCAAGTGCAATATTAATTTTCGACAGCTTTCCCCCATAAGCTGTTTTAGCTTTTCTCACTCTTGAGAGCGCGTTAATTTTTACCGATTTTCACATAAACGTTCCATTGCGATATGACCCCTTCAAGTTCGACGCGCACGTCGTTCCGTATCGATGATATCTTACCGCCGCCGCCGTCGTCGTTGTCAAAACAGCAGCAGGATGCTTTTGTGGAGAGTGGCTTGCTTGGTGGTCTTCAAGTGCCCTCGCACTTGTTTCATGGCTACAATTCCGGAGGGGTCGGCGGTGGACCCTTGAGTTTGTGTGTCTCACCACAGGCCTACCAGAACCTGTGGTTCCCCAATTTTGCGCACCATGCCGCGGCGGCAGCGGCTGCCGGTTCGTACCCTCGGTGGATGTGTTCGCAGGTAAGGATGACAAGACTACTAACTAACAAGACTGACTAAAATTTGAAAAACACAGGAAGATTTCATTTTCCTTCATTTTCACTGTGAAGATGGTGTTTTTTTAGAATTTATTTAACGAACAATTACTTTGACTCTATTCAAATTCAATTTTGAGTCGATTGACATCACGCAAATATTTTTTGAAGATCAGGAGGCGGAGCTTTGGGTATCTTTCAAAAAGGACCGATAATGCGAGCGAAACTGACCAGTTTTGGTCTATAGCTCCGCCCACTGACGTCAAAGGTTTTTATCTGAAGACAATCGACTCCAAATAAAATATGAAAAACGGGATAGCGTAAAAAATTATATTTAATTTATTTTTGACAAATCACCTTTTTACAGTGAAAATGAAGGAAAATGCATTCTTCCTGTGTTTTCCAACTTTGATAAATCACCAAATTGCTCGACTTTACCGGCGAAATAATTATTTTCATAACTACAGTAAGTCTAAATAAAAGAAATATTTCGAAGTGATTCTGAATTCGGCACTTGAATCACACCTCAAGTAACTCGACAGT